>JAPDSC010118901.1:109756-150385 GCA_026290005.1 Latrodectus geometricus
TATATATATATATATATATATATATATATATATATTGTGTGTGTGAATTGACGTACATTGCTAAGCAAGTTCCAAAACTTTGTAACTGAGAGATTCATTACAATCGATTTTTAAATAGAAGAGATCTTAACGTTTTCAAAACATCTGGATATTTAAAAAAAAAAAAAAACCTGCTATTTTACAATTTATTAAAAATTTGCTAATTATAAATTCTTATTAAAATATGTATAACATTTTCTATTATTATTCGTTTAGCATTTAAATGTCATAAGATGGAGTTATTAATAAAATTTCGTCATTATAAATTTGAAAAATTTTTTTTGTGGTGAATGCGTGGGCTAAAGAGCGCGGTGAGACAGATCGTCAGACATCCCCTCCCCTTCAACTTGTTCGAGGTCCCTTCACTCCTTTGCTGTTGATAAAAGTTTACGAGGGTGCTTGTTTGCTAATGCGATCGTTAAAAGTCCCTGCCCGCCGTGGGCGGATAGCGCGAAAAGAGGGGGTGGTCGAATTGACCGTGGGGGCGAAGGAGCCTGAATTATGGTGATTGCGTGACGTAACCTATTGAATTCTAAATGGGAGACTGCGATGAGTGTTCTTTCTCTTAATGAAAGTAGTTTTTGTTAACGCATTGAATAAATTCCAGTTAAAGATGCGATTTAGATATCAAATAATATAGCTAAATATTGCTTTTTATGCTTATTTTCTAATTAGTTATCCATTTTGTATAACTTAAATGTCATAGTTTATTTTAATAAATCAATAAAATATCTAGAAGGTCCTGAAGTAAGCTATATGAAGGGATTCTGTATATTAAACAGGAATCTATCTAGTGTTATGTATATGTTTATATATTTGTAAATACTAACCTTAAAAGAAACTTGACAATGAAAAATGTTTTTTTAATATAATTTTATAATTATTTATAATTAGATATTTGATTTATATTACTTATTAATAGAAATCCTTAAATGTATAATAAATTACAAATTATCCGCGAGATGTTTAAATTCCTAAAAGAAAACTTTAAATCCAATTTTGAAAAGAAGAAGTGTTTAAGTGCAGAAAAACTGAAAACATTTTTCCCTACAAAAGTATATTAAGAACGAATTTATTAAGTGGATAATTTTATCATTGTTCAAATAAAAAATGTCATTGGCTTAATGTTTAAATTGATGAAAGACATGTTTATGATAATTTATTCCCTTTATATATTAATCTTTTGTATTTTAAATCTTATTTATATATTTTAAATCGTTATTAATTATTTTTCATTATAAAAATAGCAATTAGTCTTTTTTTCCTTAGTTACTGATAACTGTGAAGCATTAAAATGTGTCGCAAAAAAGTTATTATTTATTAATTTCCGCAAAATTGTGAAAATAAATTTAAAATATAACTTTTGCAATATGTTATTTGTAATAACCGTTCACAAAACACCAGATTAATTGTTTCAATTCCGTTCGGAGTGCGCCAGTAATAAAGCAGTGAGGTCTAAAATAAATTCTCTCTTTAAATTATACCTTTATTCTGCAGTCCTTCATTAGGAAAAAAATGTATGTTGTGTCGGTAAAATCATCTTTCATTATCCGCTTAAGTTGAATTTTCCCTTGTTGCCTTTCCTCTTGCAGAAACGATCGGAAATAATAATTCCCCTCCCCACTTTTGATTGAGCGACCTTGGGGGAATTCCAAGTGTATCGGGAGGGAGAAACTCCGCTGCAGCTGCTGGCGACGATGCACCAGCCCACCCCCTTCCTCTAATCAAGAGAGTGCGTGACTGAAAACAATCGAATTGGTTCTTGTGGCGAATGCCCAAATGAAGGAGTATCTGGAAGAGATTATCAGCATAAAAAAAAATTGACGTGGATGCACTCCGCGTCGCCAGATGTCGCCACCGGTACCTCTCGAGCTCTTCTTTCCCCTCCATTGATTTTTCGGGTTTATTTATTGTCATTTTGTAATTAGGTTATGCATGTGCTTTTGGAAGGTCGTTTTCGTAGCTTTTCTTGGGAAGGTGTGGGGGTGGTGTTCTGTACTGCCAAAGGGGAAAGGAGAGGATCGGATCGTTTGAATTCATGAAAGGATTCCACACTCACTAATTGCTTCAACTTGCTGATTATAATATCTGATTGTTACCAAATTATGGAGGAGCAAGTGTGAAAGTGATACGGCTTGAATATTCATTAGACAGAATTAAAAAGTTAAATGCGGTTCAATGGAGAGAGAGGAAACAAATCAAACGTTGTTTTTGAAATTAAATTAGAAAATTTGTTCATTCATATACTTGTGTGTCTATCATTTAAAATGGTGAATAATTTTTCATGTTATGAATGTTTGTTAAAATACTTTTTTCTTGTCAGAAAACATATAAAGCCAACATATAAAATTGAATTTCGTATAGTTATTATTTTAATTTCAAACTGTTTCTTTGTTAAATTATCAAAAAGGGCAAATCATCTAGAGTTATAATTGTAGTTAAAACGTTTATTTTATATTTTGCAGAATTTATATGTTGACTATAATATTTCCACAAATTCTCCCTAATTTTATGTGTAAATGTTTCAATGTTTTTTTTTTTTTTTTTTTTTTTTTTTTTTTTAATTTTCATTATTATTTATTTAATAGAAATATGACATATTACCACAATCATTTAAAAAAAATTTCTAGGTTTCTATTCCATTTATTTTCAAAATAGTACTCACCCTACATAATTTCCTTTTATGTTGTTATTTTCCATTATGATTGATTTATCATAATTTGACTGAACTTTAAAAGAAAAAAAAAAGAAAGAATACAATGAATATGAAAGAATTATTCTCTTATATTTAGTATGCAAGTAGTTGGAGCAATTTAAATAAACTACTCTTTTAAATGACAAAACAGTTAAATTATTTGCTGTTTTTAATTTTGAATTAAAACGGGAAACAAAGATGACTGAAACTATGGTATGTATTAAAGTTAAATAATGTTTATTATTATTTTTATTAAATGAAAAAATAATGTACATACTCTGTTCAAAAGCATTTTTGGTTGTAAAAATTAATAAACAAAATTATCTTAAATTTCCCGTGCTATTTGGACTTTGGAGTGTGTTTTGACGCTATAGTATTTATTCTCACGATAACAAAAATGCTTTTGTGAAAAGGGGTTTGTTTCTGTTCTTAATCTCTGTCAAATTTAAAATAATAGACTGGTGAAAATGCCTTTGAGGGATAATATTTTTATTTTGAAGCTTGTTAATACGAGTTATGTATGTGATGTAAGCATTTTTATTTTCTATATTTTATATAAGCTTTGAGATAGTGCATTTCTTGCAGTAATGGGTTGTTCTGAGGTAATGTAGAGCTACCAGGTACTGTACCTAACTTCTGGCCTAGAATATAAAAGCAAAATTGCCTGTGTATTTGTAAAATATCAATTTATTTTCACGCTGGTGCTTAACCGATAAGATGTTGACATTGTCACTAATCATCCTGTAGGTCTACAAATCTTTAATATAATGTTAGTTATGTGATTCTCTTTATTTTATTCTTTCTTTCTGTTTGAGATAATTTTATTAATAAGATGACATTTTCGTTTTCTTATTTGGATTAATTTCTAATCCTATATAAAGGTTCTTCGTCATCAGTTTCTTAAAATAAATTATCAAAAAATTGTCTTTGTTAACAATGTTGTTTTAATTGATGGAAAAGTAAGAAAGGGTAAAATTAATTCTCAGATCAATGACTTAGTTTGTATCGTAATTAGTTTACAAAGCCAAAATTTCGCAACATTTCCTTTCGATCAGGTTTTTTTTATTTTTTTTTTTTTATTGTTATTATAAAATAATCCAATGACCCAGGAGGCAGTGAAGGAAGTTTATTGTTCTGTCACTAGTGTGTCCAAAAAGCCGACTAACATTCTTTTCTTCCTTTCAGATTCTCGAAATAACTCTGCTGGTAGCTGACTACATGAACGCCATCAGCAAAAGCGGGAGCGCCTCTTTCGCCCGCTTGGAAAAGGTGAGGACTTCTTCCAAATTCCGCTCTTCGGCGACAACGGCAGACACCTTTCCCCGGGGGACGCATGACGGGGTCGCGCCTTACGACCCCCACAAAGCCATGTCTACATCTACGGAGCTCGACAACAGGAGGGGAGCCTTCTGTAAAAAGAGGGCAGGCAGCGATTGCACGTGATCGCCTCCGTCTCATAACCCTTTCATTTCAAGAAATAAATAAAAGAGGATCGCCTTTACTTTTTTTTTTTGGAAAATAAAAATATCGATAGTCTGACGTGAACACTCTTTTTTTTATTTCTATATTTTATAATAGTTATTTATTTTTTATTTCTTTTTTTTATGTACAGCTATAGCGTGTAAAGTGTGTGCATGGTGCAATAAAATGGAGGAGCATTTTTCCAGCAGCCCACATGTAATGGCGCCAAAGAACGACGATTCCAAATAGTCTGCAACAGTGCAAGCTGTGAGTTGGCGTAGTTCTGGCGATCGCCAAATTTAATCATGACGAAATCTTGCATCGTTTTCTTCTCAGCATTTCTTCCTTTCTTTGTTAATAATGTCATCAACTTTATTTTCCTTGCCGAATGAAATAAATTTTTTGAATTTTGAGGCGCAGTTATTACGGAACTTCGCTAGTATCCTCTGTTGGTGCCATTCTCTGTAAATTATTGGGAGAAACAAACATTTTTACTTAATGCCCTGCATATCAAATGCATTATTTTTGTCTGGTAAATAATTTATATTTGATTTTTGTGTATTATGATATTGTAAATGTGTGTCTATTTCTTGCTCTACCTGGTACTCGTAAATGATGAGTTTCAGTACATTTGTGTGGAATATTGCTTAATCCTGTGAATTTTTAGTGGCATGTAGTATTAAATTGTATTTGTTGTGCACATCATAGGTTGCTTGCCAGTTAGATCTCATTTGGTTTTTTAAGTACTATAAAAAATGCTCCAAGGTAATAATTTTTGGTGTATTTTTTAATTAAGTTTTAATTTGTTTGGATCTGGAAATTTAGTTTTAAAATAGGCTATGATTTAAAATATTTATTCTCTGCATTTTAGGTACACTTTAAAAAATGCTGCATGTAAAAGTAATTGTCTAATACTAGTACAAATTTAATGGATTTTTGAAAAAACATCATTTTTGCTTAGTTAAAACCAAAGCGAGAAAAAGTGTAACTAAAATTTTGCTATGTGTTGCTAAATAAAAATCCTATATCTGGTGCTAAAGAACAGCTAGCTATTCATTTAATTGACAACAAGTATAGCCATTTTATGAAACTTTTTTTTTTCCATGTTCATAATACATAATCTAACCAAAGAAACTGGAGTTGTATATTTATTTTCTTATGCATTTTTATTAAATCTTCCTTTCATGGAAATTAAACTTTTAACATGTCCTTTATATATTGTGTGATAGTTAAAGCTTCATTATATCACATTCTTCACGTAAATCAGTCTTTAATGAATACTTTTATTGTACCAATACAAAAATATGGATATTAGAAAGGAAGCTTAGTTTTAATTTACAAATAATTCCTGCAAATAAATTTTTCTGCTATTTAATTAACTTATGAAAAAAAATTGGTAAGAAACTTTAGAAAATACCATGTGATAGATTTTTATAAAAGCATATACATGCTTTTTCTCCATCTCTTAAATGAAACATCAACTTTGAACTCGAAATTGACTTATTAATCAATCAATCAATCAGTCAATTTAATCAAACAATAAATAAAGTGACTGCTAATTCACAATCATGAGGTGCTGTGCAGCTCTTTTTTCCCCTCTTTTTTAAAATAATTTAGTTTAGACAGCTCTAAAAATGTTGTAATTTTTTTTAAGTTGGTGGCAACTATTTATTGTTGTTTTAATTAAGTTGTGTGTAAAAGTTGACGAATTATATGGAAGCAGCCATTTTTTTTATGCTAAAACATACTTTCCTTTTAAAAGCTCATTTTTCTTACATCTAGTTTGTGACATTTCACTTTTTATTCTTTTGTTTTATAAAATAGCAACAATATAAGTGTGTTGCAAAAACAATTTTCAACACTATAATCATGTTTAGTGTGTTCTGTTTTATTTTCTATGTAAAAATAAAATTTTTTTAAGATATTGGTTTTTTTCATTTTTTCTTGTGTTTACTCTTACTATTGCTGTTTTTTTAAAATTATTTATTGAAATTGAATTGATAAATTTCCCTAAAGAAACACTAATACAAACCTGCATCAAATTCAAATGTGAAGAATTCCATAATGATATGAGAAGGATTTTCTGCCAAATGTTAATGTATTTTAATATTAGAATCAGATTAAAACAATTAGTATTATTATATGTTCAACTTAGTGTGTGTATGATGGTATAATTGGGTGTGAAAAATTATATTTTTCTATCATAAAATGCTTCATAAAAATTTTTGCATCTATTGATTTAATGAAACATTTTCATGTGTGATATCTTTTCCATAAATTTACTAAAACTTTAAGTAATTACAGAAGTCAGTTAAAAATCCGTGACTTTTTCTAAAATAGATGATTTGAGAAAAACTTCTAAATTTGCTTAATTTAATATCAATTCGAATATTTTCCGTTACACAGTGCTACTTCAATAAAATATTTGTAGAATTTACCTTTAAATAGTTGTTTACTATCAGCCACAATGTCGTGGCATTACGTTTTGTGGATTGTTCTATTTTTATTATTTATCTTCTTAGTTGGGAAAATTTTATTTGGTTTCCTAATTTATATACTAGGTGATTTTAAATTGTTTTTACCATTTAAGAGAGGTAAATAGTACCCAATCTTGAAGCGCGATAATTACCAATCGAACAAGGGTCACATTCCACTCTGAGTAGCAGAGAAGAAAATAGAATGCAAGCAAGTTAAGCAAGAACAAGAGGTGTCTCTATGATCTAGACAGATTTCACGCGCTTTCCTTCGACGCCTACATGTAGTCCACGAAGTAATGCATTCGATTTATCAAGCAACCTAGTTGTTCTTTGTGATATCTTGCAATGTTGCCGGCTCCACAAGTGGATCCTGTATAATTATGCAGTATATATCATCACTTTTGATGTCATCTTGTATATCTGCCCACGTAACATACCTCCTTCGATTATTGAGAATTAAACATATGCAAATTTTCACCGAGAAGAAGCAACATTTTGCTCTTACCGTTGCTTATCTGATATTGAAGAAAAACAATCAGGGCAAACGTTGTCTTTTAAAAACGGCATGATGCCATCGCTTTATATCTTTGATAACATCGCCTGAAACTTTTCCTGAATGCTGTATCAGAATACACATACAAAGAATTGGCAAGTAATAACCTCACATACTGTAAAGCAAAAGAGCGAGAAGCATGAAGTGTTGTTCGAATAGCTGTTTCCAACTCGTATTTTAAGTCCAGCCTTTTCTAGTGTTCATCAACAACTGTGAGAAATCGGTTCGTTTGCCATCAGAAATAACAATGCAAGACGTTCGAGAAGTTCACGAATACCAGAAATGAAAGGGCTAGTTTTGATTGGATTTAAAGCAGCTTTTTCCACAAGTACTCTGTCGGAAGCATGCGAAGTGTGTATTTCTCAGCCGCTAGTCTGGCATATTTTACATGAGGATATCGAGTACTTTTACCGTGTGCAATCTTTGCGTACAGATGATTATTCCTCTTGTGCAAAGGATAAAAAATGACCATCCAGTATTTTCTATTTTAGTATTCATCAGGCGCTCCCAAAGCTCTATCCTCGGACTGGACACGGTCGACAGCATTTTTTCCATTTAGTGAGTCGATAAAACCGAGTACCAAACACGCTTGGGAACTAAATTCTTGTGATTTTGATTGAGGCTGACCGCCTAACCGGAAAATATGCTTCGCAGCCCTCAGTCAAGGAAACAGATATGAGCACTGTAGTCCTAAGCTTTCCGATGGGCTATCGTACCAAAGAGTTTGGTCTTCATCAGAGAAGGCATTTTCAGCATGCGCATCGCACCTTGAGTTTGACAGTAATCATCAGTGCACTACCCCCTCGTAAACAGAAACTTTCTGTCGTCAGGTATTTTAAATGAATATCTGGGAGACAGGCGCAACATATCGTATCTTGGAACAATTCCAAATTTATTGCACGCTATTCACCTCCTTATCCATTTATGCACGACGAAGCCCCCACAGACAATCCATAACTTCTTGAGTGGAGTATATCTCGTATGATTAATGGGACCTGTGGTTTGGCTCCTCCATGACTGGACTTTTTCATCTGGGAGCATGTAAAATCTTTAATGCAAAAGATGCCTGTCTACTCGGCTGAAGATCTCACAGCGAGAAGTGATTTTGCCGTGGGCAAAATTGAAATGATACCGGGTGTCTTCGAAAGAGACGTTCCTTCGCCTGCGTCAATTGCAACGATTGCATTTTGAGCATTTGCTGTGAGGGTTTTACTTAACAATAAATCTGATTGTTCAGCGTTTGAATATCGTTCATTTATCTTCTCTGTTTTAAGATCAAGCTGGAATTTTAATATTCCTATTTTCCTTATATTCCTATGTAATTATTACTCTTCTGAATGGGAGGTATCACACTCTTAATGTGTAAAAACAATTTAGAATCACCCTGTATTTAGTTTTTCCTGAATGTAGTTTTGATGATTACATTAGTGAATTGGTTATGTTATGCGTGGGAAATTTTATATTGCAATTTAATAATTTATTTCTTAATAATTACATTGAAAGTTTAAAGAAGGAAACTATATGACTTGCACCATATTGCTTAAAGTCATTAAAAAGTACAGTTGAAATTTACAACCAAATATTCTGGGTTCGAGAGTTATAGAGCAAAAACATTTATTATTATAATGCGCATCGTGCTGTGATAAAATTTCGTAATATCACTTTTAGATACATTAATTAACAAATTGTAAATGCTTTTATAACAGTTCTCTTTAAAATTTCAAAATGGATTTTTAACAAATGCCATTGTTGGATTTAAATAAATGTATTTGGTGGTATTTTCATTAAAAAATATAATTCTTTTTATTGATGCCTAAACACTCATTACTTATATACTCGTTCGTAGAACGTTTCGCCTCTGTTAATTACAATTCCACTTCAGTTTATTTTGTATATTGATCCCTTTTACGTGTATATACCAAAGGAATAATTAATATTATGTATTAAAGTGTCTTAATAATTTGTTTGCCGAAAAAGAAGCAGAAATCGATATTTCAAGTATGCTTATGAATTTAGTAAAAATCATTGTTCATAGTGAACAGAATTATTACTTTTATAGCTACAATAGCTAATGTTAATTTGCATAAAATTTCATATGGATTCATCATGAAAAGTGGAAGTAAAAATTAAAAATGATTTTTAACTATATAAGATTACCGATCTATTACAATATATAAGTCGTATTTTAAATGTATGCTGGTAAAATGTTATTTAGTATTTTTTGTAACATGTTTTATCCGAAAAAAAATTACAGAAAGACATTAATATTAAAAAGTAGACACGAAGAATACACTATGTAACTTTTTTTTTGTGTGTGTGGAAGATCCAATATTTTCATTTCGTAAATATAACTATATACCAGGGGTGGCTAGGACGTCGACTGGTAGACCGCGAAGACATTTTAAGTAGTCCACGTGACCATCCCGATAATGACCTCGGATATTAAAAACTTAATTTATACTTATGACATAGAATCAACGAATTATTTCAAATAAAAATTTACTACAGTCTACGCCTTAAAACCCAAAACAAACAAAAATTGCAGGTAAAAGATTTATGATTAAAGGTTAACGATTTAAACCTAAAACGGACATGATGAGTTCGATTAAAACATTAAGAAAAACTATAGAAAGGTTAGTGAAAATTGTTCACCTCATTATTTGCCGGGCCTCATGTGCAGATTTTGTTTATATCTGAGCAAATTTGAATCAAGATTTATCATTGAAAATGACAAGATGTCAAGCGGATTCATTTCAGAATTATATATATATATATGTGTGTGTGTTTGTCAATTAATTAATTCTCTGTAAGGAATCTTACTGTAATAGACAAAGCAAGAGGTAAGTCTAGACTATAGATATTAAGAGTTTGATAAATGCAGAACAAGATTTAAAAAAAAGAAAAGTGACATAATCAACCATCGTAACCGTAATCTTAAAATGTTTCTACCGTATCTAACATTTTCATCATAGACTGATTAATTTTTTTGAGTAATCGTAATTACCGTGACTAATTAGTCGGATATTTATAAGCCGGTAGCGTATTGCAAACAAACAATATTTATACTTTCGTTTACTTTTATTGTTTACGTTTTCCAGAATAGAATTTTTTCATAGTCCACAAAAATTGTTCAAGGAACGAAGCTTATTTATTTTAATTAAAAGAAAATTGAGAGAGGTTCTGAATACACTCGTGCTAATAAGTAAATTTTGAATTCACAATTTATTCATATCAAATTTTTTTTTTTTTTTTTCTGTAACAGCGAGCACTGGGTGACGAACCCTTCGCCACCTCAAGACCGGAAACTGCTATAGTCATTAATTGTTACCAGATGGTCACTTGTTATTTAAGTCACGGAAGCAAGTAGCGACGTCACTCCACCCTA
Organism: Latrodectus geometricus; assembly: GCA_026290005.1. Taxonomy (NCBI): domain Eukaryota; kingdom Metazoa; phylum Arthropoda; class Arachnida; order Araneae; family Theridiidae; genus Latrodectus; species Latrodectus geometricus. Next base: position 120,367 of record JAPDSC010118901.1, read on the forward strand.
AATCCGTTTACAGAGTGGGTCACATTCATTCATCATATCGCAAGGAAGCAGAACAAAAAGGACATCCATGCCCGATCCGAGATTCGAACCTGGGACCAAAGGCTTGGGAGCTAACCACTCAGCCATCGGCCTGCTGTATCAACATTATCTATATGTAATAATATAAATATTTACATAAATAAAAATACTAAGATCGTAACGATGAGCATATTTCTTATAAATTAAAAATCAATTTGTTTCGGACCAAAATAAATCTATTTTTAATTGATAATTATTTATTTTTACAATAAATATGCTTTCTAAATTTGCTTCAAAATATTTTATTAAATGATTTATAAATTTTCAGTCCTTATGAAAAAATAAATATTATAAAAACCAACAATTTGAAGATGGCGTTCGAAAAAAATTTTGCAAATAATTTTTATGGTAAATATGAAGGAAAAAAGTCCCAAAAAAAAGAGCACCAGTCCATATATATTGAATTTCTAATAATATAGTACATATAATTGCTTAGAATATTTATCAATAAATGCATCAATGGCGCTTCTGTGCTGACAAGTTGTATTTTACTCCAAAAATTTCGTAGTAGCAGCAAAATAGAAAGATTCCAAATAGATTTGGCAGCACTTAATATTCCGAATTGATTGATTTCATATATTTAATTGCATAAAGATTAAATGTTCACATTCGTCTGGCAGAACCGTTGCTTTCGAAGTCCGTAAGCCTAGGCCTTTGACTCTGGTTAGCGATGTTGGAAACGGTAGCAGCTATTGTCTGTTATATTAAGTGCGGCCCTCGTTATATAGAATGTTGCGTTTCTTACAATTACTTGTACGAATATGTACATTACGATTTCACCAATAAAATTCCTGTATGTATTCCATATTCTTTGAGAAGACAGTGAATTTGATAGGGATTCCTAGAGGAATTTTTGTTAAACATTCCATAAAAGAAGCTTCAGTTATGTTGAATTCAGCAGGACGATGCAACTTGCCACAGATCAGTTCATGATTATCCCGTGTGCATGAAGATTTAACACTTGGGAACGATCAGTAAAGGTTTGTGGTCTCCTCAGTCACTTGACTTGTACACTCTTGATTTTTACTTTCGGGGACTGTTAAAGGGAAGATTCCTTTATTCAAAATAAATCCCCATACAAATGAAGAACTCAATATCCAGAATGTCATCTATAACATCATAACACGAGAATTGGCAAGAACATATATAAATCTCCTCAACCATATGTGGTGAAATGAATGCAAGGCACCTACAATAAAGAGTAATCATATTTAATAAATTACAATTTGTTTTAAGCATTCTCATTGTGAGTCGTACTCTGTAGTTATAGAATCATTTGAGCCAACAGAATAATAATAAACTCAGTGAAATAAAAATGAAGAAAGTTGATATATAAATAAAAGAGTATAAATATATTTTCTGCTTTTTATTAATTTATTCATCATTTCTTTTTTTACCAGAAACAACTTCTTAAAATACATATTTTTTGAAGTTAACAAATAAAATAAAGGCACATTAAATTAGTGAGTCAAACCGTTTATTAAAAACTTAAGGTAGTTAAGAAGAGTAAATGAAGAGAATTAGAAAGATAATAATGGTTGTTGTTACTGATGACACTTGGCAACGTCAAGCCCGCCCGTCAAGGGACTAGGCGAATGAAGCCAGAGAGAGAGAGCTTCTTCTGTTTTTGAATAATGCGCCCTCATACGAAGGTGGAAGTAAGACTTTTAGCTCATAGGTGGCAGCACCATCTGAATCTTCCAATTTAGAGATTAAAACCAGTGAAGACCCATAGCCTGGCTCCAACCACCCCCCAGAGGTATTAATTTATAATGGGAACATGGAAGACATTGCGATCCTATAGATTTTACGTGCCCCAGTCGCCATTAGTGAACACGACTGATCTTCGGCTAAGGTGGGATTCGAACTCACCACCTTTGGGTAACAAGAACGACGCCCTAACTAATCAGGTGGACGCGATAATAATGTTGACAGTTTTATTTAAACTTAAAGGGGAAATTATTAACAGTATGGCTGTAGAGAGTAATCGATTAGTGAAGTAAGTATAATGCGGAAACCTTATAATTGATTTTCAGTTCTATGTGTGGGGGATTTTTTATATAGAGAGAGAGCCAATATATATATGTTAATAATTTTTAGTGGTGGAATTTTTAGTTCAAAAAGTAATTTTTCACTTCATATAAATAAAATTGTCACCTTTTGTACTTGCTCTGTTTTGTACAAAGAAAAAGTGTCATCTGCAAATAAGTGCACTGATATGGTTCTGGAATGTCATTGATATAAATTTAAAGAAAAAATCTATGTTTAGATCCCTGGGAATACTAGGTTTTATTTGGATTATGTATTTGAATACAGGCTTGAAAATATTGGTCCCAAAGAAGTACGAAATAATTAGTTTAATAAGTGGATCTGGGAGACCAATATTGATGAGTTTGTAAATAAGACTTTTGATTCATATGTCTCTCAAAAGCTTTGTCTATATCTGGTTAAATCACCACTATATTTTTCCTAGTCCTTTTGAAATAATCTCACCAACAAGTTGATGGATTATAAAATGGATCCAGTACTTAAAACCATACTGGAATTGTCATTTGAGTATTTATCCAGTCCATCAAGAATAATTGATCTCTTTTTTAGATTCAGATATGTGTATTACGGTTGTCGTTTTCCCGTAGAAAATTTATTGAATTTCAAAATCTCCTTGATAAAATATTTTTATTAGATTTATGGGACTGTGATTATATATATATATTATTTCACTTTTATATTATACTTTCACTTTTATATTATATTTCACTTATTATATTATATATATATATATATATATATATATATTATTTCACTTAAAGAAATTTTTAACTGTAACTTATAATATAATTAAAAGTATAAAATTTTCATAATGCATAAATAAAAATTTAGCTCAACGGATTTGTTGAATTATTAATTATTCCCCTGTCATTTTTTGCACTGAAGGGCTAATTCGATAGAAACATAGTTTTAATTATCAATTTCGAATTATACGATAAGCATTCACACTCATGGTGTGGACATGAATTGTTTAATTGATAACCAAAGAGTAGAAAGCAATTTTAAGACTCTTTGAACCACTTATATATTGCAGCAAATTGCTCATTTATATATCTCATATGCATTAAAAATAATTATTGTTTGACATATATTATTACACTGGTAACATTTTAAAGATTAAATATGCTATTATTGTCTACTAAAATATATATATAAATTTCTCTTACATGAACAAGTTAATTTGGACCATATTTTTAGCTGAATTTTAGATAGATAGGGAAGTTTGCAAGCATTAGCATATAATCGAAGTTCTAGTTTCTTTTCTTGTAATTTAAAGCTTTCGTACTTTGAATAAAAAACAAGCCATTTAATTTAAAATAATGAAAGTATTTTATAGCAGTTGAATATAGTTCTTTAAAAATATATCTAAAATCTTAGGAAGAATAATTTTACAGAAATATAAGAAAAAAAATTTTAATCAGAACGTTATATTTGCATTGAAGGAAACTGTCTATTAAGAATATGAGTGAGGGATCGAACAGTTACGACAATTCGTGGTTTCGATCCCCACTTTATGTCCATGGCTGTTAGTCGGTGGTTTTGGGATTCACGTTAAATTATCGGTTATGGTCGAAACAATCATCATGTGCTAAAAATAATATAAATAGCAGTGATTCTCAACTACTATCCCGCCAAATTTTTGAAATGTATATAGTAAAAATTATAATGCTTTTTTTATTACTAGTAAAGTTTGTTTAAATCAAGAAAAGTACACTTACAAGAAAACTTGTTTTTATAGTTAAGTACTATATTGCTTATAATTATGAAGACGATATGAGAGTAGAATTGTCATTTTTAAGACCAAATATAAATGAAATTATCAAAAAATATTTTACCAAGTGCATTATAGCTAAGTAATTTCTAAACTTATCTTTTTTTTGTGTGGCGTCAAGTTTTGAAATAGTTAAAAATGCTCTGTTAAATGAAAGCTTTTCGTTCGTAGCCTAAATATTCACACCCCCAGCATTAACTTTCTTTTAAAATTTATCATTTGAATTAAATAAATATTTAATTCTAGATTTTGTTAATTTAATTGTGTATTGTTTTCTTAGAAAAAAAAGTAATTTTGGAAAATTATCTTATGTTTCAGATTTCAAAAGTTCTTGTTTAAAAGCTTTTAAGTAAATAATGCGTATGTGCCTTATTATTTGACATCAAAGATTCTGAGAATTTAAATTCGAGAGAATTAAGCTCTGTCTCAGCTTTATTTTAAGTAAATTCGCCATTCTCTTCTTAGAAAATGCGATATTTCATAGCGCAACCAATTCTTTATAAATTTGCAGTTTTCGGAGAAGAAAGTAAATTTTTAGAGACGCGAAATTATTTTCTGCGATTCTTGCCTCTTTCCCAGTTGATCCACTGGCAAATATTTCCAGGGGATAAAAAAAAAAAAAAGAAGAAACATTTTCTTCTGAAAACCGCGAATCATTTCTCTCGATTACTGGAAAAGGGGAGAATATTCTCCTGGAATCAATCGATAATATTCTCTCGCCGCCACCATCTGGCACGCGAATAATTTCCTGAAAAGGAAAAAGGGTCAAAAAGAGAATTCTAAGAAGAAACTGATGATAATAAAAGATAAAATATTGAATAAGATTCTCTCCCATCAATCTGTTGCTTACATCATAATCTTGGAAAATATTTTAGAAATATTTACTTATCTTCATTAATGGTTCAATAAATAACATTGTTAAGAATCAAAACAGTGTTAATGTTTGATTTTGAAGCTGTAAAAGGGAGAATAAAAGTTGGTGAAGAAAGGAAATTTCAAGTTAAAAATTATCAAACTGACTTCTATCTAATCGAGTTGGTTGTATATTAATCTTCTCATTAAGTTGTAGTGTATGGACCAAGAGAAATTAACAACTTTATCTTAGTTTTATATATTTATTTTATCTTACGAAAGCAAGAAAAGTAATCGATTACATAAAATCAACCCATTTTTTTCTGCCGTTGGCTCCATTTTGGAAAACCTGCCGACAACTTGGAAAAAGAACAAGGTTTTTGTTCTTTTTGCAGGCAACGCCCTCTGCATATGATTTCGACTTTACAAAGTGGTTTAAATTTGAATCTTATGCAAGGCATGGATGTTGATCTAAATTGTACTTTTAAGCTTGTCCTTGTACTAGTTTTGTATCTTTTTATTTGATTTGAATCAACATATGCTTCTTCTCAATAATTAAATATGTTCTGATCATGAATATACCAAATGATATCAAAACATTTAAACTTTTTCGCTCTATACTCACATTCTGTATACGTGGACTAAATCAACCTCTAGATCAGTGGTTTAGATTCTGTATCACTAAAAACATTCACTTTCTAATTTGGAATCAAATATACGAATGGTTAAACTTTGGTGCAAGCCATTTTGCTGCTAGCTCAGTAAATGCTTTGAAGCCTGATATTATATATCCTTCTGAAGTCATTTTTTGCTCACGAGGGCTGATTCGACAAGAACCAGTAGTTTGAAATGGATTTCGAACCATTACAAACATGTACATCTGTGATGGCCACAGCGCCATCTAGACTTAGCTGAGAAATTTCTTATTAGATAATAGTATGTGCTGAAATAAGTACATATATAGATGCAGTATTTAAATATATATATATATACTATATATTCTTTAATATAATGTAATAACAGTTCTTTAATTTTAGTAGTATTTGAAGAGAGAGAGAGAGAAATGATTTTTAAATTCATTTGTATCTATGAAAAGCTAAGTTCACTGAAACATCAAGTCCACCAGTCAAGACTACATAAAAAATATAATGTGAATAACTAGTTAAAAAAAAAAAAAAACAACAAATTGTAAATTTAAAAACAAAACTCTACACTTTTATTACAAACAAGGAGAATTGTCCATGAAAACCTTTGTTCACTATCACTTCAATATCATCTCATCAAAACGGAATACTTTTTTAATTCATGATCTCGATGAACTCAACCAGAAAAGAAACAATCGTTAAAGAAATCATTATCGTTAAGAAAGATGAAATTAACCAGAAATGATAAGAAAGCATAGAAAGTGAAAAAGAATGAAAGAAATAAAATTTTTGTTAAAATTATAAGTAAATGGGATTTCAAGTATATGGTCTTAAAAAATGGTATTTACACGTCTTCAAGTTTCCCGCCAAATGATATTATAATATTTAGAAATATCGCGTTTAAGAATTTTTGCAATATATTTGCTATATAATTTCATGCGCAATCGAGTTTTTCAGCGTTTTAAATATAAAACTGAAAATTAAATCTATTTTTAACTATCACTATAAATATAAAATATAAATTTTTTTTTTTTTCAACAGATCCTATTCAAAAATAAGTTTACCAAAAATATTTTTAAAAGTGTTTCTAAGTACCATAAAAATCATCTATTTTTTAAAAAATCCCATTGGAATCAATCTGTTTTCATGTGTGATGATGAAACAATGACGTTCTTCAATGAATTTATTAATTATAATATAGTATGAGTAATTTACAAAAAAATGATAATGTAGGAGATCTAATTACTTTATGAATGACAAAGCCATTGAGATAAGTTAAGCGTTATTTAATAATTTCTGAAGCATTTTCTGTTATTTTTAAAATTTTCTTTGAAACTAAAATTTTTTATTCACTTTATAAATTTTTATACAAAATTTTAAATCGAAACAGTTGTTTGAAATAATAATCCTGATAGAAGTACGGTTTAATTGATTAAATGGTGAAACTTGTCAATAAAGCAAGACTTAACTGAAAATTATTGCTAAAATAGTAATCAAATATTTCATCTATCGTATGGAAATATTTTATTTAAATAATTAAATTATTGTTTCATAGTTTGAAAAGAAACTGAAAGTGTAAATGTTTCGAAAACAAAATATTTACATAAAAAATTGAAAAATAGTACGCATGTTGCTTTTAGAATAAATGACAAAATTGAACTACTTTAAGTCCTGTTGTCTTATTAATATTTCCCATAATATAAAATCATTAAAATACCGAACAAAAGTATTTATTTAAAAATAATATATCCATTTAAAACTCAAATGATTATATTACATTCGAAATTCTTTAACTTTACAATGTTATTAAAAGTTAAAGAATTATTTGTGCATCATTAAAAGTCGTTTTCAATTTTAAAAATCATTTCTCAAAGTCCTATTTTAATTAGAAGAAACTTAATAAGGAAGCTAAGCATTTCCTCGTAATAAAATGCGAGCTTTTAAAACCGAATGTTCTTGAAAAAGTTTTCAGAAATCTTTCATCCCGTTTTAAAATCATTTCTCTTAAGCGAAGACTGAAGCTTTCACTTAGGAACTCTTCGCCCCCGAGGTACTTGTGAATTGTTCTTTTTCAAACATCGCTCAAAATTTCTTGCCCGAAAGAATGTCTCGGTGACATGCCTTATTTGTTCTAATCAATCCAAGCACACAAAAGGACGTTTCCAAAGAGTATCGGGAGGCTAATTCCCCCAACAACTTCTACTGGCACACAGGTGTGCTGCGGTAGCGTTACACCCCCGCCCGGAATGACTGGCTTAAGCCAAAAAGGAGGAAAGCAATTAACCTGATGGAGTTGTGTAACAAGGAAATGGGAAATCGATCGTTCCGCTAATGAACAGCTCTACCGCTAGATGGCGCGATCAGACCGAATTTCCATTCACCAGCGGATAAAGGTTGGCAGAATTGCGCGGGTTGTTTGCAGCAAGAATTGGAACGCCCGGCAGGCTCAAAACTTCATCCACCGTCGTGTTCCAACCTCCTACGCGACGCTTTGTTTTGATGGGAGTTTTGACAAGATGAAAGAGACTTTTTACCTTTAAAGGTCACATGTTTCTGGCAAGTGTAAAGAACAAGAACACATCTGCGAGTAGCGTATGTCTCCAAGTTGGACACTGTGACGTACAAAGCTACTATTATGCTTCATAATTTATCTAACTCTTAAAAAGTAAAAAAATAATAAAATTTGACGTACATAGGAATATCATAAAACAATCATTTTATTTTCAAAATTTCATATTTAATTTAAATTCGAGAACAAAAATCTTTTACACAATTAACACTACCAAAAGTAGCTTGAAAACTTTAATTTGTGGTCATCAGAAAAAGTACTTAAAATTCTAATTATTTTATTATGGACCATGTAAAATTAATTTATATTTTTTTTTACATGGTCCATATAAAAAATATATGTATCCATATAAAAAATATATATAATAAAATTATGTTTATATCAAGTGCTATAAACATAATTTTTATACAAAAAATTGATATTTTTTCAATTAAGAAAGCTTTAGAAAATTAATTTTATTTAAGAAAATTATATTTTAATTAGTAATTTATTATAAAATATGACAGTGCGTTAAGTCAACAGTGCCCTGCGGAATCCCAGACTTACTATAGTAAATTATGTATTATAGAATTTTAATTACAATCATCTGAGTTTTCATATTTTTTATAGAATAATGTCTCAACTCCTTAATTTAAACTTTTTCAGTCTTTATAATCTTCAAAATTATTTCTGCTATATGTGATAATGGTAATCCATTCATTCAATCAAAAATTTATGATTAAAAAAATGAAAATAAATTACAGAAAACGCTGTATTTTCGCAGCTAATCAATAGAACACGAATATTATTTTCAAAAATCATTTTCTTTTTTAATTCTGTGCATTTCATATTTAAGCAAATGTATGGCCCCAATTGAATCACGTACAAAGCTTTTTTAATAGTTGTATTCTTTATGGGTAAAATTTTAATAAAGGGTTCGTAAACAAAGGGTGTATTTAAATAATTTTAAGGATTTTCCATTTTTTTCACGATTTATATATTAAATATCACTGATTACCGCAGAGATTTATTGTAATAAAAAATTGAAAATCTTATGAAATGATAGTTTTAAAATATATTCGTATTGTTCTAATACAATTTATCAAATAGTAAATCCAAACTTAAAAACTTATAAATCAAAATTTTCGAACGTTTGTAAAAAATTTATTTTATAAATGATAAATGGGACGATAACGTGCCAACCTTAGCAACTTTCGCCAAGCATTCGCCAAATGACTACTCTCTTTTAAAATAACCCTATAAAAATATGGCATGAAAATGGGTGAAGTGGGGGGAACGATTTGCCCCCACAAAAAAGGTGGATTCTTTCCATATTATACTTTAAATCAAAGTCATTTTTTTTCTTTCCCACCACAAAAGAGGGGGGCGCAAACCCCTTAGCCGACAAAATCCCTGGAGACATTTGTCCTTCAAAATATTCATTCATCTTCGTCAAAAGATGCATTAACTCTTTCCTGATATGATTAAATGGGAGTGCTTTAAACTGTTGCGTTGATGAGAGCCAAATATCGCTTCGGGATTGAAAAAAAGTGATAAGTGAAGAGCTTCTGTGCGGTTCTGTGATTTATGAAATTCAGTTTTACTTCAGATATTTTTCTCAACTTTAACTGTGCTTGAATAATGCATTTAAAAAGTAAATAATTATTTTTTTTTTAAAAAAAGTGGAAATTTTATTTTAATTTAAAAATTTGAATGCTTAAATTTTGTACTTTTAATTTCTGTCGCTCAATTATTTTAGAAATTCGTTTATAATTTAGAAATTGTGATTCGAGATAATATTTGAAGCATTTCATTTTAAACAGACAAGGAACTCAAAACTAGCTATAATATTTTTGTAAAGAAATGAAGAAAATAATTCATAATAATAAAATATTGATCCGATGAATTATTGAATACATATTTTTGCACAAGGCCGCAGTAGCCTGGTTTTTGAAGATAACTTTGTGCCCGAATGGATTAGACATCTGAACTCGTCGAAAATCACCAAATTGAGAAGACTTATTATGTTAAGCTGTCCCAAGAGATGCTGCTGTTGGCTGTCTAACAATTTCGGTTGACTGAAAACAAATAACTAGAAAATGATTTAATCTTACCGTAACTATTTTTAATATTTTATATCCATATACATAAACTCATATAAGAAAATAAATAAATTTAAAAAGCTATTTCTTTTTATTATTTGTATTTGATCTTTTATATATTTATCTATTTTTATTGCATATTGCTTTGACTAGAAGTTATTCCATGTATATTTCGAATAATATTTCTTGATTTTTATTTATGAATAAAATATTCGAAATTTGAAGAAATTTTAAAATTCTGTCTTAGATTTGTATTCAGAAAATTTTTATTAAAAATAATATTAAACAAATGTTTATAATATCTGAATTCTTAACAAACAAAAATTAAATTCAAATAATTTAAAATTTAACTTTTTAGAAAATAAAATGCAATTATACTCTGGTCTTTTAAACAGAAAGCAAATAGAAGTTATTATGCAAAAATTATTTGCTCAATTCAAAATTGTGAAAACTGTAATTGTATAACTATCGAGATTTGGAACAGATAAGGAAAATAATAGATTAAACAGATTTGCATAACTTTAGTGTTTCTAAATAATTATTTTAAAAAATAGATTTCCTTTCCCACAAAATTATCACTGATGTATTAATGAGTTTTTTACTTGGTAAGCTTATTGTTGATGTATTAACAAGGATAACAGTTGCCACAATTTTTTCAATTAAAAATAGTTCAAAATTATGCAGCAATTTGATATATGTGAAAAACGCGCATGTACTCAAAATTACAAATAGATTAATAGGCTTATGTTTTTCTACAAGAATTTATATTTATAATTATAAATGAAAAAAAAATATTTTTATTTAGAACAACAAAAGTCTTGAATAAAAGATTTAATTATGAAGTTATATTTTTCCTCAAAGATAAAGAAATAAAAAAAATATTAAATTAGAATTATATCATCTTATTTCTATTGCTTTAAATCAAAATAAAACCATATAATCAAAAAATAAAGGAAATAAGAATACATACATTTTTAGTATAAATCGAAAGGAATTCTGTAAAAATCGCTTGCGAATCCTTTCTTAAATGGTATGATTAAACCATTTTTCTTTAAATCCAGTCCACAAAAATACTTAAACACATTCAGAAACTCGTCGAACTTACCTCTGTGAAAAAATAAATAAACTTTATTCAAACATCTTTCTAACCGAAAACATAATCAAATAGATAATGAACTAACAAAAAATAAATAAATAAATAAAATAACGAAGCAAATAAAATGGAAGCTTTTCTTGTAAGAATACTCAATCGGCAAAATGCGTCTCCTACGCACCACGACTTTTATATATTTCCGAACACACACGCTTTGTCATCGCAACTTTAAATACACTAAAAAATTCTTCCCTTAGAAAAGATTCCTTTCATACTTCTCAAAAAAAAAGGAAAAAAATATATTTCTAGATTATTCGAAATCGGGATGGGGTTGGAATGCATTAAGGAAAAAGAGGAGAAACGGGAATCTGTTGTTGAAATACGTTTTCCTTTCCTTTTCCTTCCCCCCTGGAAAAGCCATCCAATTTTACGCAAAAGACATGCAAAGAAGATAGTTCTGGAAGTAAGCTGCTTTTTTTATTCATTTTTTTATATTTTCGAAATGAAAACAGGAGCAAGTTCCTGATATTGCCCCTTGGAGGTGATTTCAAACTCTAAATTTAAGAGAGAGATGGACAGTTTAGAAGACAAGCCCATGGGGAATGATAGAACGGAAGATATGGGCAGGAGTAAATTGTTTTATGTACTTCAAGCGATTCGAGTCGGAGGGTTATTTGAACTCGGAATAAACGAGTTTTAGCTGGGTAAAACTCATTTAGTCTAATATATCCAGTATAATGATTATTGCGAAAATACAAGTGTTGAATTTAAAAAATAAATTATATCAAATATAGGCCGAAATTGCTACTTTAGTAAATAAATTTTTTTGATTTCTGATGTAGTGAGAACATTTTGAAATTTTTTCACCTCTCTTTTGTCAATTTTTTCGGAGATATAATAAATAAAAAAAGCATTTTCGAAATAATTGTATCAAAGCATGAAGTGCAAAAACATTTTTTACAAACCAAAAAAACAGAAGAGTTTTTTCAGTGATTTTTTATTTATTTTCATCTGAAGTTCAATTCTTCAGTTATGTCAGAAAACTGAAATTTCAAATAATGCATAAAATAAATATAAATAACGAATAAAATTCAAATATCGACTTTTTTCATGAATGGTGTGTTATCTATGAATAATACTTTCATTATGTTTCATAAAATCGTTTTCAACGTAATAAAAAAGCTTCATAAGAAATTAAATTACAAACTTTTAAATATTATTTTATAGAAGAATAACTTGATTGGTTACTTCGATATTTTTATTTATTTCAAATGAAAAATCTTCAGCATTATACATCAAAGAATTAACGAAACTGTTTCTAACTGGAAGTTTATTTTTATTGAACAAATATAACTTTTTTTTATAGAAAAATTAGAGATACATCTTTACAGCAGAAAATACATGGAGCAATTTTGCAAGAAAATATTAATAAATGTATAAATGACCATTGAAACAATTTTTTTAAACTTTCAGAAATTAAGGGAAAATGTTAAACTTATCAATATTAATAATAACATAACCCTTGAAAAATTGTTATTTATACTGTAATGTAATAAAGCTGCGGTTTTTATGTTATAATTATCTTAATACATATCTTAATCCTTTATGTTATTAGTCAACACACATTCAAGAATTAACATACTGCTATAGGAAAAAAAAACAATTTCTAATCATTTAAAATTAAAATGTTTAAAGCCGTATTTTGTCTAATATGAATGAAAGAAAATCTGGCATTTTTATCATAAAAAGTATTTCTTTTTTTATATTTAAATATCAAAAATAAATTATTTCTTAATTTCATTATAATAAATATTTTCAATTTTTTTTTTCTTAATAAATATACGTTTTTATTTAAATGAAATAGATTTAATTTCTATAAAATAGTATTATTACATTTATAATACAATAGCGGTTAGTATAAATTTTAAAATTGGGTTCATATTTTGTCAATAAACATGCTTCTAGTATTTGATTTAATTTCCAGATGACGCATATTGAGAAATTATATACTTATAAGTGGCAAAATAAGATGGCATCGATGTTTTGCAAGTAAACATTTTAATTTTTCAAGTTATATCATTCATTAAAACAGCAATTTCAATGTATAATGAATGTTACATTATGAATTTAAAAGTTTTTAATGTAACCCCCTCTAATAAAAGACCAAGAGGAAACCCCAAAAAGAGAAGGAAAGACTGAGTGGATGAGGACTTTGCCATCCTAAAAGTAAAGAATTGGAGATCAATTGCTGGGAGAAAGGCAGATTGGGAAAAGATTCTGAGGAAGGCCCAGACCCACAAAGGGCTATCGTGCCAATGCTGATGATGACATTATGAATAATAATAATACTTGAAGCAAACACACACACACATTGCATTATACAAAATAATAGTACAAGAATTTTTATAGTAAAAATACTAGTCTTATTTTTAAAATAATTTCTTTTTGAAAAGTTATTTATTACATTTCATATAAGCTAGTTATTTTTAAAACACACGTCTATTTAATTTTATTCTAACATTTATATGAAACAAAATTTAACAATAATTAATGATGTATGATTACAAACTATTGTTATATGAAAAATCTGATTTGGTGAGATACAGAAAACAAAAATAAGGATTATATGATTTATTCAATAAACATATACTTTCAAACATACAATCATAACATGAAATCTTTTAAACATACAATCATAACATAAATTCATATACATTAAATAGATTTTTCGTTTTAAATTAGTTAAACTTTAAGTTTTTTTAATTTACATTAATAACAAAATGAGTTATAATGTTAAACTATAAACGTGAATTCACTATTATTATGTCAAAGAGCTTGTTTTAAGATGCGAAAAAGAAAAAGAATAAAAAATAAATAAATAAAAAATAAATAAATAAAATTTTTAAAAAAAAAACAATTTAAAGATTTTTTTGTTGCAGTTATTGTTATTTATAATAAATACATTTTTCGCGATTAATCTAGTATGTTGAAATCAATAATGCAATTAAAAAAATTCTTCTGTCATCCAAAATTTTAACATATGTGATTTGCAAATTCAAGTAATAACACATACACGTTTACGTTTTTGCCTGTAGCATTTAATTTTTAGAAAAAAGATAACATTCACATATTAACCATTATTTTATCCAATAAATAATAATTTTTATTTTATAATACATTCGCTATAGATTGCAATTTTATTTACATAATAAGTGGACTCTTTAGGTAACTGAAATATTCGTTTATTTGCTCTTTAAATTAAGCATACTTCGATTCATACGATGATAAACTTTTTAAAATTGGTTTCGTTTCAGATTTTTTTCATTAAATATTTATAAATATTAAGATTATTTTTATAAATATTAAGATTATTTATAAAAAATCAAATTAAAAAAAAATTTATGATATTTTACATTTTGGCATCGATGGCAGTAGAACACATAATATTTTGAAATCTTTTTCATTAGTTGTACTCCTGTCAGATATTACTCTAAAGGTAAATAATGGTTGTTATTAGTATTTATTTACCCGGTAATATTTGATAAACACCATTTTTACTATGCACATTTAATGGCTGGCAGGATTGTTGTTTTTCCGCGATGTCACCATGAATCACGTGTATCCCGACAAAAGAAAGTAACATTAAATTTTTTTTTCTCTGTTTTCCTTAAAAAAATTCTTTTTATCGGCAATATGTTTAGAGGTTAACTGTAAAATCAACAAGTACTTTTTTACAGAGTAATTGAAATCTGTCAGTTCTTAATATGCATCTTTTTCTATATTACCTTTTGATTTTGGGAAATAATTTTAATATCTTTGAACCTTGATGTTTTTGAAGGTGGTTTCCACTCATTTCTTATCAATTTTTTAAATTGCAGTAGAATATTCCTTATTGCATTCAAATACACGAAACGTGAAATCACTGTATTAATCGAAACGATGCTCTATCAAAAATTTAATTTAAAGATGTAAAGACAGGAACGTTTATTCCATAAATTAGGATAGTTCATGCAAAATTATATTTACTATATTTTGATGAAAATGAAATTCACAAATAAGAATAAATTAATTGAAGTAGTGTATTCAGTGTTGTATGAATAGGAAATTATTTTATTAAAATCATAAATTTATAATAATGTACATAGTAAAACTCAGAGGATCTTCAAATTAATTTAACAGTTCATTTTAACAGTGTTAGTCTGATGCCTTGCCATATTAATACATTAGCAATCCATCTTTTTTACTTAATTCTTTCTGGGAAAGAAGTAAAGAAATCTATAAATCATTTAAGGCAGATCCAGAAGTTAATATTTTTAGGTGAAATCCAGATGAGCTTCAAACACGTTGAACAATTCCTTTGAACAGTGTCTGCTGTTGCATAAGTATTCCAGATCTTTTACTTAATCGTATCTCTTACATGAAGTAGGACAGAAATAGTTTCCAGTTCCTGCAAATGTATATTAAATAATGCATAAATAATGCATGATATATTTAATAAAAGTAAAAAATTCTATGGTAGTACCAAACAAAAAAGAACTCAACAGTTAAAAAAAGTTGATGTTGAATCACTTATTTCTAAGGTCTGTTTACAATTCTTATTTTCTTGTTTAAAATGTTTTCATAAACAAACTATATAAACATTTTTCTCACTCTATGATCACCTTAAAAGTCATGACCTACACTTTAACTACACATGATGGTTATGATTGTACATGTGACTAGTTAATACAACGACCGTTTTAAAGTATACAGGACTATATCCAAAAATTATTGCTGTAAAAAATTAAATCATGCAAAGAAATACAAAAAATTAACGCAATTATTTTAATAAAGGTTGTAATAAATGTAAAAAAATATTTTAGAACATTACTTAATACAATTACATAAAAAAAGTTAAAACAAATTTATCAAAATTGCTCGAAATATTTTATGACATCATTTAAAAGGAATTTAAAGCATGCATAAAAATTTTACAATTAGAATAAATTTTTTTCTAATCAGAATTTTTTTTTAAATCTAACAACAGAAACAAATTTTTTAGATTCTTAACAAAAAAGAGGAATTAAACAATGCTTTATTAAATTTTGTTATCGCAATATATTGAATGGCATCATGGAATATTACCAAATAAATTATTTATTGAAAAGCCACTAATTGTAGCTAATAAAGCGCATCAATTTCACATAACATTTAATTTTCTTCCTAAAGTTGGGTTTGTCAGAGAGAACTCTGCCTTAAAGTAGCATATAGCCTACAGCATTCCTCGCTAAGTAAAAAATAAGTCCTAAAATAAACATGTCCTGAAGGCTTACATTTTGTTTATTATAAAAAAAATAGTTTAAATTACAAATGATTGTCTAATTCTAAAAGATCTAATATTATTTAAAAAGTGTCACTCGTGAATTAATAATTTTTACAACGTTACTCTTATGAATTTTAATGTAGAATCTTGTAATTTGTGATTATAATTCTTGAATTTTTCACAAGCATTTTTATCAACTTATGACTTTAATACTTTTATTTATTTGTACAATACACTCTTACTTTTTTTTTAAAATAGAATTTGATTTATATTTTACCGATAGTACATTTAAATTGCCTTTGACTTTTAATATATTTAATTTTTATTTTGTGAATTTTTTCACACAAATAAAAGACTTTGATAATACAATTATTCACAAATTATAGTATATATTATTTAGATGCATATTTTATCATATATATATATATATATATATATATATATATATATATATATATATACTAAATCTTCACAAATCGTGTTAGCTACCACAAACTTGTTTCCACAATAGACAAAAGAGCATTTTTTTCACTTCAGTTTTTGATATATTTATGAAGGAGGAAAAAAAAAGCATTTATAAACTAGACTTTTCTTTGGCGTTAGAACTTCCTTCAAAAGCAAGCCTAACAACTTGATTTCTAATATTAAATTTTTATAATAGCAAAAATCCTTTATTGAACCAAACTACTGAACAACCGTGAAAGAAACTGAAGCGATGGTAGTTATCAAAATTGTCTCCATAAAATTACAAGTCTGATGAAAGCCGTAATGGCAATATCAGCTTCTGGAGATGCACATACCAGATTACAAATATAACATATTATCTTTGTTATCTTCATGATGCAGATAAATAGATCCTTTGATCCAAGCCAGAACTGGAACAAAGGATCAAATCAATGTAATCACACAGATGCCACAAAAAATATGTGTTGCCAAATGTTAATGAAAAACGTGCTATTGCTATATTAGTTACAATTTTTATTTTAATAAAGCAATTTAAAAAACACAAATCATTAAGCTTTTCATGTAATTTGTCTTCCAAAAATAAGGCCATAAATAATTTATTTTTTACAAATAAAATGAAAAAGATAGAAAGAGTTTCAAAATTCATTATATTTTTTAAAAATTATTCAACCATTATATTTTTTTAAAATTTAAAAAATAAAGATTTCTAGACATAAGCTTATTCAAACAGAACGAACATTTAAATTTGAATTCAGTATTTAAATTAATTTGATTATTTACATCGTATTGTATATATTTTGGATGTTTTTTCTCTTTTGCTGATATTATTACAAAGAAAAAAATATACAGCATAAATTCCTACTTTTACAATTATAATTTTTTATCTCTTGCATTTTAAATAATGGAAAATGTTAAGCTTTTAATTTTTTTCAACCAAGTTGCTACTTTAACAATATTCACACTTTTATGAACTTCTGACTGGTTCCTATTATGGTCCAATAGATTCAATGATAATATTTTAATTTCCATTCATGAACTAAAATTTTGAAAACTTTTTGACGTTTCCTTCATTTTATTCTTTATTCGTCACTTTTATAGCTTATTCACTTGCATTTATTTTTTATATTCTACGTACTTTTTAATAGCATTTTATTTATCAGAAAACAGCAATTCGGTGAAAAAAAAGGTGATTCTAAGACATACAACTTATTTTTTAATTTTACAAATTATTTTACCAATCCTTAGGGATAAATAAAAACGAGCATCTACTATATAATATTTACACTTATAGAAACTTCCTTTTTTCACAAACAAGGACACTTCTCTTTGCATGAACTCAAATGTTCTTTTCCAAAATAGTATTTTTTCCCTTGGAGTAATAGAAGAGGAAGAAGAGAGGTATAGTTTCAAGAAGTTTTTTATTTTCAATGTTTAATTTTCGCATTTGTGTTTTTGTAATTTTGTAACATATTTTTAAAAAATGAAATTCATTATGCAGATAGGGAACCAATAATTTAATTATATATGAAAATTTCTATACGTATAAGAAAATAATGCTGTAATTAAAATTTTTCCAACAATTGTCTTCTGAAACAAAATTTCAAGCTTAGTTACAAAAATATTGATTCATATTTTCAATTAAGTCGTACAGCAATCGGCTTATTCTTGAATACTTAAGATTATTATCAATTAAAAAATTTTATTATATTATAATTGTACTTGAAAATTGCATCAATAACTAATTTTTATATTTTGCTCCTACTATGAAATTCCTAATAGATTTGCCAAATATAAGGAAATAATTTTTGGCAGATCTACTTGGAAAAATATTAGTCAGTGCGTTGGGACCTGTGTAAAAATACTTAGAGCTTAAAAATCTTTGTATTGAAACAATATATGAAAATAACAATGAATTGAATTTGATTTTTCTGTTTATTGTCTCTTAGTTTTATTTTAAATAAATGCATTTAGAAATATTTTCAAAGTTTATATACATTTAATGACATGGAACTAATTAAATTAGCTTAATTTTTACACTATGTGTATCCAGCATTTTGAAACATGATAATTTTTGTTAACAAATATTAATAACTCAAATTTACCAGTGCAATAATAAAAATAATGTAGAATAATATAAATTTTGCTTATATAAATGTATATAATACTTTTATATTATCTTATTCGGAAAACAACGTTTCCACATATTTTTTTATTATTATAAACTCATAACTGAACATTTAAATTGATAAGAGAATAAGGAAAATTACAGAAAAAAATTTTAAATATTAATAACCATTTTATAAAAATGTATATTTTTTTAAAGTTAAAGGATTCAAATCTGATTCAAAGAACAAAATTAAATAGAAAGTTCAGTTTCTGTTGAAAAGATATTTGATAAACCAAGAAGCAATCTTTGAGGTGTTGCTATTCTATAGGTAAATAATAAATGATTAATGAATTCTTCGTTTTCACATAAATTCTACGTTCACATCAAAATTTGTCATGAAATTTAATAAAATATAATTAATATAAAATAATAAATTTTATATAAAGGAGGAAGATAGAGTACAATATTTCTAAATATTATTTTGTAATGTCCCTAAATATCCGAAATCAATATCTGTAATTTTTCAAATTAAAATTTATTTAATTTGAAAAATTCATAAATATTTCAAATGAATATCTAGTAATATTCAAAGGATAGGATACTTTTTAGTCTATAAACATTCCAAAAAAAAATATTTATAAAATAAAAAGTATCCTTATATTGAAAATATTCGAACGACAATATTTCAATATTTAAAAAGGGATATGTGCTACTTGGGTAGTACTTTTCGAGTATCAGATGAATATTAGTTTTCATGGTGAACATGACACTTCAATACATTGTGAATATTATGAATTATAAAATTTTGTTCAGTAAAATTATATCCAAATTTTCATTTTTATTTAGTGATTTTTCTAAAATTTCCTAATAATCGATTTATTCCTTAAAAAAAAAAAAATGTATTCGAGACATTTTATTCCTCCAATAAATTGTGTATTTTGGAGAACATTTTTCATTTTTTTTTTCTAAAATCTATTCACATAACAAATTAAACAACAACAAATTAAAATAATTGATTTATTATGTAGTAAACATAACATAATAAATCAATTATTTTACTTTGCTAATTAAAATAATTTATTAACAAATCAATTTATTTATTCTCATGTATTATTGGTGCTGTTGTTTTATATTGTGCAGTCCAAGAGATAAATTCTCTCGTGATCAGATACTGAAAATTGATTGGGTAACGTACGTTTTCGGGGAGGTGATAAAACGTGATTGATACCAGCTGAGCCAACCAATACTCTGGTTCCTTAAAAAGAAGCCCAAGGAACGTATTCTTCATTGCGTAGGATACAACTATTAGAATCCGAACTAAATGAAAACGTAATGAATGGTATAATTCAAATATATAATCATTTTTACAGAATTATTTTCATCGAATAGTTTAGTGTCTGCACTCTCATTTTAATTCCGTTTCACTTTTTAAACTTGTTTTGAAAGACAATAGTACAACAATAGATATTGCACTGTATGCAGCATGGCATATTGTTCGATATATGAAATCAAATGTCCATAAAAATTTGCGTAAGATTCTATTATTTTTTTTATTTTGCCTTAAGACAAGATAATGAATTTTAAACATTAACATTACATAACTTTTAAGTTTCAAATTTCGGCGCATTTGTTTCAGTATACCAATTAATTCTAATTTCCACTTGATAAATAGAAAGAAACATTAATTCATAATGCTCATTTCTCTTCTTTGTCAATAATTGGTCAGTTTGTATATTTATTAGTTTACCAATTATCTTTGAAAGTTTATTAATGGTATGTACTAGAACCAATGTTGCAACAAGCTATCGTATTAATCAGAATGCAAGTGAAATCATCACCCTGGTTTCTCGAAACTGCAGAGCATGTTACATGCTACGTGTATGTGTGTAAGGTTGATTCTTCCTTTCAGTACATGCGTGCAAATGCTCATGGAAATTAATGTTAGATGTTTAAAGTTCAACCGTTTTTCTTTTGTTGTGAATTATAGGTTAACAAAGAACAATTTTGAAAAACTTTTATGCTCAAAATCATGTGTAGATTATAACATTAAAAGGATGCACAAATAATTTGTAATCAGAAATTAATGAAGAACAACAAATTAGTTTAACTAAACAATATATTTCACCAATGTAATACAATATGCATTGCAAAAAATGAAATTTTTTCATAAAATTAAGTTGGTAAAGGAGAGATTTTTTATTTTATTTATAACCGATAAAACATTTTCAGTACAGGAAATATACAGCCATTAAAAATGGAATCTTCTACGTGTTAATATAATGATGTAACCATGGATAATAAAAAGTGGTGTAAAACATAATAACTAAATCATGACACAAAAATAGGAAATTAATTTACTATAAACGCACATACATTTTACCAAGTTTATTTCATTCTTAAATATTTGACTCTAAAAGCTAAGGCTGCAATCGAGGGAACTTCTCAAACTCTTTCTTGTTCTATAAGAAATGATAGGAAATACCATTTTTATTCGGCAAAATGCACAAATGCAACTTTTAGAACGAATGTAAACAAAGATTCAACGGCAGATCGCGAGAAATCATTTTTAAACTGAAGTATTTTCGACAAAGACTACAAGAAGAGGAAATATTTATGCCAGATATTGAGGAAATGTCGACGAACGAGGAGGTCATAAAGTTTGCCTCTAAAAAACTTTTTCGGAATATTCTCCGGAAATATAAGTTCCTTGCCGCATCCTAATTTGCATAAGAAAAGGATCTTTCATCGACGTAAGCATATTTCTTTCGCACAACACTCAGAAACTTCTATTTGAACATTCAGCAATTCGCCAATCTACCCCTTTATTGCATTCAATTTCCCCCACAAGAAATTTTAAACTACATTTTATTTATTTATTACTTGAATAAAATGCACACAATAATAGTACAAGAAATATTTTGTAGTAAAATATTTACTTAGATTTAAAAAAAAAAATAGTTTTATTTACTCAAATAGTTGAGGATTAAATTCATCTGCGAAATTTTTTTTTCAAAGATCCCTTTAAAAAAATTTGATGGAATTCTTATGACTGAAACGAATCCTAAGTCTTTTTCTCGTTATACAAGTTTTAATCATAAGTTCTCGATTTATTTATATTAGACTCAACTGATGTAAATGAAAGCTATTTAATTAAAAATTCGGCAGTTCGAAAACATTTTTCATAGGATTTTAATTTTCAAATGGTGTAATTCTTATGAGCAAAATGTATCTTAAATTTTCTCCTTGGCCACAAAAATCTGAATCTTCAATTTTTTTTAGTTACCCTTATATCCAACTAATATAAATAAAGGCTAAAAAGATTAATTTAATATAGAAAATTCATAAGTATTTTAAAAATATTTAGCTTAAAAAACAGGATAGTTGAAACTAGTTTCAAAAAATTATTTCATAAATTTTTCCTATTTTAATATAATTCCAAATCTCAGTTTAAGTGAATGAGAATTTTTAAAAGCAAAAATATTACATGGTAATTCGCAAATTATTTATGTTTACTAATAAAAAAAGATATCGTCGATTTCAAAAGTTAATTTCTATTATTTTTTAATAAAATGAAAAGGCGCAGATTATTTACATTTTCTTAAAATTAATTTTTTAACCTTATGTGCTTATGCAAGCATGGTAAATATATGACTTATGCTTAAATGCAGTGATAAATTCGATGAAATTCTGTTATATAGTACTTTTAAGAAATTAAGAGAGGCTGAGTTTTCTAAATTAAATAAAATATAACATTGAAAGTATGCGCTTAATGAATTTTTGTTTTGAACATAAATATCGAATTATATTTCCATTGAAATTTTTGTTCACTATTTTTGGTGAAAATATTTTTTGCTAAAAATACACTAGTCCTTATAATAAATATGATTTTGACGAACAATAAAGCCATAAGATAATTTCAACCTTGTGTCCCATTTGGTTCATCACATACGCAATCATGGAAATCATAAATATCATTTTTGCATTCAAAAATAACAAATTATTAATAATTCTGGGGAGCTGTAATTATTTTGAGGTATTATAAAAACAAAACTACTGTAATCCACTAAAAATAAAATTTTCGTCTTCGTTAATGATACATTTTCTTGTTTAAAAAAATAGTAACAAATATCATGAAAAAAGTGTATACTAGGACGGGAAAAAACTTTTTTTCAAAAACTAAATAACTGATACATTTTTCCACTAACTAAAAATTAAAACATAAATTTTGGTCTTAGTATCAAAACAATTTTAATTCTCAAATTAAAAGCTTTAAAACAATTAGAGTTCTCAATATTTTTCTTAAAGCATTTAAATATAAGGATAAGATTTTAGCAGTTTCCTTTGTATTCGTCTACTTTATTAGAAGATATTTTCTTTTGATATTATTTTCCTACTCTTCTCTAAAGAATAGAATTAATAGAATATTTTCCATGATGTAATAAAGAAACATCGAATCATTAAGTGAAGCACTGTAAGACATTTTATTTCCATATTACGTTAAGTGGTAGGTTATTATTACTATTCTTTTATATTCAATTAAAAAAATTCCCTCTTACTCATTTTTTAAAAAATATGGAAAATAAGGATTATCATATCTCATATCGCTTACAAAGTATATACATACATATTATAAGATACATATTTATACATTTGAAATTTTCGATATACATATATATATAATATCAAAAAGTAAATACAGTATATAGAAAATAGTAAGCAAATACAATATCTACCAAGAAATATTATAGGCAATCAAACCAGCGGAAAAGCAGCTATTGATAGAAATGCCGAAATAAATTAAGTAAGATGTAATTAAAATAAAACAATGAAAAACTTTACAATTTAATACCAATAAGACAAAATCAAGAAAAACAATATAATATAATACAAATATAAATAGGGAAAAGGCATAGGGACCACGTCTTCATCAGGAAAGAGATGGTCAACTATGCAAATAATTGACGATCTCTAATTTTTCAAGCACACTTGCTAATTTATTTTTACATTATTTTGAAAAAAAGTTTCATTTTTCAATATCCTTTTGCTTTTAGATATATTGAAGATTTTATAATTTTCAATAATTTAGATTTTAGTAATATTTCTAAATCAATTTATCCAAACGAGTTTTCCCTTATTAAAACCAACATTTCTTACAATAACAGTGAATTCTTAGATTTATTTATAAACATTGAAAATTCAGCTACATTTATAGATATTTCTGATGAAACCAATCAATTTAATTTTAAAATTAATAAACTAGTTTATTGGGAATCCAACATTTCTTTGAAAATTTACAGTAATGAATTTTACAGAATGAATTAAAACGCATATACCATATTTGCAATAATCTAAAATTTATCAAAAAACAAGTTAATCGCTTCATTAATCAACTAAAAAATAATGATTTTCCTATTGGTTTTATTTTAAAATATGCAGGAAATAGGGAATCACTTGTAAGATTGAAGAAAAGCGTTGTTTTTTATAACTACAGAAGGGCCACCCAAGCATTGAAATTCTTACAAGAATCCTGAAAACACCTACTTACTCTTTAATTACACTTTAACTTTTAATCTACATTAAAAATTATAAACTACTTTAACTTAATTTCACTCGTAAAATTTTTCTTATTACTTTTGGTAACCACATTCTTCTGTATTTGGTATATAATTCACATTGTATTGTTTTGCCTATTATTCATTGTATCGCTTTGCTTATTTTTCAATCTATTACTTTGATTCCATTTATTACAATTTTGATGTCGTAATATTTTTTTTATAGAAACCCTCTTCGGAAGACACGAATATTTTTAGACTTTTGTCTTTCGTGCCAGTCTGAAAAGAGTGTCTTATTTGCGTAGTTGACCATCTCCCTCCTGATGAAGACGTGGTCCCTATGCCTTTTCCCTATTTATATTTATATTATATTGTTTTTCTTGATTTTGTCTTATTGATATTAAATTGTATTGTTTGTTTCATCTTAATCTTTTAATTGCATCTTACTTAATATATATATATATATATATATATATATATATAGATTCATAAAAGATTAAAAATAAATGAATCCACTTTAATTGGAATGAAATCTTCTTTACTGAATTTAATGCGGCAAAAGATTTATTGGAGATAAAAAAAAAAAAAAAATAAGTTAGACAAATCTGAAATTAATCGAATACTGAAAATCACTAGATTTATATATATACCTTTTATTGGTTAATTTTTCAGATATTGTCTTTGTTTATCAAAGTAATTAATTACTTAAACTTAAGTAGAATTTTTATATATACTTATTAAAAATGGTTCTCTTATTTGTAGAAATGGGAAATGTAAATAATTTTAATTAATAGGAATAGGAAACTAAATTTTAGTAGTAAAATACTAAGTACCATATTCTTAAAATCAAGTGCTATTTTAACTACAGAATTATAAATAAAAAAAAGCTATTGAGTTATCAAATGCTCAAAATAACATTGAAGTCTTAAAAAATAATAAACAATGTTATTTATCCTATTTGAGTTTGTCTTCAAAACCCAGAAAATCGCTAGCAGCAAAAAGTTCGCCAAGCTCTTTTCTTCGATAGAATCTAGTTGAGGGACTTTTACGAGGAACGAGGGAAAAATTTCCCTCTGTTTAGTGAAGATGCTGCCCAACCTCGTGAGGCACCCGCAATAAACTACTACTCTTCTGGTCAGGTTTTATCTGGGAAGTAATTTCCCTTTCCGACTTTCCCCGCAGAGATGCGGTTTTATAACTCAATCGAGTCGGTCTCCCGGGTACTAATTGAAGACTTCCCTTTCCAACCGTTAACTGGCGACAAGTAGGTCGAACAGCATCAGGCAAATTATTCACTCGCCTATATGCAGGAATGCTTACCAGAATTAATTTTTTTTAGGCCGGATTAAATCTTTTTTCTTATTTACAAGTTTTTGGGACACACAGCCATTAACACATTTTTCTTTACACAAAACATTTAATTAAAACTCCGAAAAAAAAAACATTTTATTACCAATAAATAAAGAACTAATTCCATTTTATACACTAAATTTTTACTATGTAATACATTTCAAACACATATATTGCGTTACAATCATTAAGTTTCTGATTTTATAAAATTAATTGAAGTTTCTGGTATTATGCCTGGTTATTAACGTCGTATCAGGCAAAAATGATATTGATTTAGAATTCAGTATAAGCTGCTCTCCACTCAATTTCAAAAAAGTTAAAAAAAAAATTTGTTTTATTTTATATATATTTCGACATTTGAATTAAAAACATGTTATTACCGAGGATTCATCAAAAGAATCGCTTTAATTGTCCTAATCTATTTTAAGTTAAGACTCGAAGATGACATTTTGTTCTCAAAACTTGCACGCCACTATTAAGGAGTGACGTCATACTGAAATTAATCAACATACATAAACCAACTTGAAAATCTGTTTTGACCTGGAATCGAAATTGATTTTAGTCACAAGGACGAAGACGCCAAACAACAAGATATTTAATTACAAAAAGCAAATATAAATGAAAAATGTTTTATAAGTCAGATTAAAAAACAATTTGATTTCCTTTTAATGTGAAATGAGTAATTTTGTTAATTCCAAGATACCGCTATTACAATCTTGTAGCTTTATTCCAAATTCAGATGGAAACAGCATTTTTAGTGCTGCTTCAGAACTAAGTTCTATGACCTGAAAGATTTGTGTAGATTGAAAACTAGGAAAACTCATTAAAAATCCAAAATAGTGAATTTAATTAATTAATCATAAATTATTTAATAAATAAATTTAACGCGGAAGGGAAAAAAAGGATTAAAAAAGAAAGTAATGTTTCCTCACTTGAGCTCCGCCGTTTTGTTTGCGTTGTTTGAAACTGTATTATAATGCCACGAATGGGAATCCTAGCGATGTCACCTTCTATTTCAGAAAGCATAACAAAAAATCTTTTACTCATTTGAAAAAGAAACTAGAAATATTAATTTAGGGAAATAGAAATCCATTATTTTTTTCGATAGATGACTTTAATGATCGATATTTCGTAAAGTATCGATCAAACAACTTCACGTTTATGCTCGTTTGGAAGAGGGGCGATTCACACTAAGATAATTTATTTGGTACTGGGTCCATTCTGTTGTAAGTTATAAGATTTTAAAAATGGAAATCAACCAAAAGAAAAATTCTGTACATTTTACAGTTTTTTTTTGGGGGGGGGAAATGTAGAAAATGCAAGCCAGACGGCTAAAACTGTGAATGATGTTTACGGTTCCCAAATTGTAACACATCGAGTTACGTGTAATTTTGGTTTCGTTCACTCTGTTTTAGGTATTTTTGGTGAAGGATGCACCTCAGACGGATGCAACGTCATCAAAAATCTGGGTAAAATATCAGAAATGATTGAACTTGATCGCATATTAACAGTCGTAACATCACCCAGGACTTAAAGATCAACCTTAAAACATTTTATGCTAAGCGAATCTAAAATAAGTTACATAAAAGTTCACTTAAAAATAATGAATTTCCTTTTCCCCAACCTAATAATAGTACCAAGTTCATAGGTCAAGCGTGATGGCTACATTCTTGAAGTACCATGGTGACTTAGGAATAGACTTCAGCATTTCATTAAAAACTACTTGTAGTTTTTCAAATGATTGTCAACTGCAACGTCCAACAATTTGGCAAACAAACATTGACTTGTATAATAGAATTCTATTTTTTACATTTAATTCGGACGAGTATCGTAGCACTAAGTACAATACTGCATGCTCTGTCTTAAATTGTTCGATTAATTTTATTTGAAAGTGATTTATGAATATATATCTTTTGTGCAATATTAATCTTAAATATTCTACTTCATTTATAAAGGGTATTATTTGTGTGTGTGATAAGTTTTATATATTGCATTTTATATATTTAATTTTAATATATTATATTTTATTTCTTTTTGAGACAATTGTCACTTGAGTAATTCCATTGAATTCTATTTTCCATGCCTTGAAGCACAAACTAAATTTATTTGGATATCCGTTAAGTTTTAGCAATTCATTCCTATTTTTATTCATACTAAAATTGCTCAGCGAATTTTTTGAAATGATGTTAATATGTTTGAAACGATAAATCATTAATAAAATTTAATAAACAGCATATGACGAATTTACCATCTTACGACTCTCCGCTAATAATAGTTATTGACAGAGAGATTAGTTTATATCACCTATCGTCATGGGATGCAGTCATTGATCAAAATACTTTATTATAATCACAGCCTTTTATTATCAAAAATAGGAATGATATGATGTAACATGAATTAATACTTTCAAAAACCTTATTTAGAATCTCTACACATCGTTTAAATTTGATTGGAACTGTTGATTCTTAAATTTTGCTTAAAAAACGTTCTAGTACTGAAGTATAATCTTTAATTATCTCAAGAACTTTAAGAAAGTTAAAAACTTATTTTTAGAATAATCATTGTTATTCTAACTTAAATGTAATAAATCTTGTTCAGTAAAAATTTAAATTATATTCTCAAAAATTGTTAAACTGGTTAAAGTATTTAAACAATTTTATTCATTGATTATATTCTGGATAATATAATTTCAAATGAAATACTAATGAATAAAACTAGTTTTCCCACCCCCAAATAAGTTAGAGAAAACCAAACGAAATTAAGTACCTTGAAAGCGATAAAATTGCTCTAAATTTGGTAGATTAAAATCCAATACCAGAAAACCCTCCCTGGTATACTTCATTAAATGCTCCTAATTGAATAGTAGCGATCCTCGAAACATATCCTTTCTTTTCGAGGCGAAAATGAACCTTTTCCCCTTGCTCATTAACGGAATATAAAAATTCCCTCGCTAAATCCCTTCCCAAAATCCCTTTTACATCATCTCCTTTACAAAACAAATATCATCATCCCCTACGCGATGATTTTTCCCCATCACTTTTACAAAGCAAGTAGATAAAATCCCTTTCAGAATCCGAGATCAATTCCTCCGCACCTGGGATAACAACCACATCATTTTCCACGCCACGTGGGTGAAGCTGTAGCTTTCCCGGCAGGGTGTCCGACGACCTCCATCCGGTCGCCATGGCAACCATCCATTGCGTCTCTTCGACCTCATCCTCGTCTCTCACATTTTTTCTTCTTGCTTCTTGTCGCCAAGGAAACAGACGATATCCTTCCCCATTGCTGCTGGCAGCTCGTCTTCTGGGTTCCCGGGAGGAGGGAAAGTTCAGAAGCCAGTGGTGTGCTATTTTGTTTTGGATGTTCGATTTCTCGGAAAGTGGTTTCAAAAGGGTAGTGGCATTTTATTGAAGTAGTTACACAAATAACGCTTATCAGACATGCAACAGAAAAACCATGCGTTTAACAATATAAACATTTATATACACACACGATAGTAAAATTATATTCTTATCAAAATTTCAATGAATTTTATAGGTAACATAAGCAAAATAAGGATAAATTATTTTGTATTTCTCGATTGTAAACTTATTCTGTAGAAATCATATTAATTCAATATTGAATACTAAATGCGAGTAAATTATGTAACACTAACATTATTTGTAATAAGTAATCACTAGTATTCTTTAACATGTAACAACACATTTCTTATTCATTTATAATCGAATCCATGTAAAATTAAAGGTTTATAATACAAGACATATTTCGTCATTTTTAAATTTCTTTCTGCCTATTATTACATATAATCACCTCTCTTACTTAACAATATTCAAAAAAAAATTCATTAAGTAATAAATTTTAAATAACTCTCTTTTAATACAAATGTTTGTTAAACGTTAATAAATTTTAAGCAACCGTCTTTTTTTAAAAAATCCTTTGTTAAATACTGATAGTTTAAATAAGCATGTCTTTTGAGACAGTTGTTTGTTAAGCATTAACAAATTTTAGGCAATTATTTAATCTTCTTATTAACAATGTTAAAAAAATTGTTCGTAAAAAGTTGATAAATTTTAAACAATCATTTGTTAAATGTTGATAAACTTTTA
>JAPDSC010118901.1:150395-174135 GCA_026290005.1 Latrodectus geometricus
TTAGACAATCGTGGATTACATTTCGATAAACTTAAAAATGAATCATATTTTCCTACTAGTGATAATACATTTTTAAAATTTTTAATTTACTTAAATGCCAACGTTCTTAAGTAACATTAACTCTTTCTTAAAATTGTTAGTATTTGAATAATCTGAAAAAAATAAAAAGCATCTTTTATTTTTTTTTAAGATTATTTCATTAAAATTTCAGGTGAAAAAATAAGATTTTGCCATAACTTTTTTTTTTTTTTTTTTTTTGAAGAAATATATACCATTGTTCCTCAAAATAGTTTGAAACATATTTTTATATATAAAGTAATAAAAAAGTAAATCTAATTTTATCGAAATCTTTTAAATGAGGATTAACTCTGATTTTGTTGTACTTAGGTTTGAAATCAATCAGTTGACTTGGTAAAATCTCAATGACAGTGTGAAAACATATGCACACATAAAAAAATGTTTACTTGCAAATTCTCTTGTACTATATATGCAAATAAACATCATTTGCAAACACTGCACATGCAATTATTAAAATAAAGATTGATTTCAGCGCAACTCAAACGAAGTATGCCTTATTTTATAATTTATATATATGCAATTGGAAACATGTAAAAAGTATGAAATCGTAAAATATTACATTACGCGAAATAAGTTTACACTGTAAAATTCGATAAATAATTAAAATTTTAAAAAATTGCATATTAAATGGAAAACCATTT
Organism: Latrodectus geometricus; assembly: GCA_026290005.1. Taxonomy (NCBI): domain Eukaryota; kingdom Metazoa; phylum Arthropoda; class Arachnida; order Araneae; family Theridiidae; genus Latrodectus; species Latrodectus geometricus. Next base: position 151,115 of record JAPDSC010118901.1, read on the forward strand.
CTCTATTATAAAATAGGTATGAATGTGCATAAATTACAAAATATAATATAAAACAATGTTTTTGATAATTATCGTGGAAGTTCTCAGTCTTAAAATTGCTTATGTAAATTTTAAAAAAAAAAAACATTTTTTTTGTTTTTTTTTGTTTCAAATTATCAAAGTTTTATTCATTTCCGATGACAACTAGTATACATGACATCTTACTTATCTCCACAGCTGGTACCCCTTGCAGATTTGATTTATAGTTATGCATTTTTTTCCTATTCTGCTGTTGAATGCCTTTCGACTGTTAATTTGTCATGAAAACATTATTAAAATTCAAATAGACATTTTGGTTTATTTAAAGAATTACTTTGAAATTAAAGATGAAATAACTGGCTACTTTCACAATTTTTTAACGAAAATTTTACAGGAAGTTATATTTATTTAAATCAGCTTAATTGGTGCTGCTGTGATTTGAAATTGTGAAGGAAAGTAAGAATAACATAATAGAAAATATGCATTGAATTAAGAAAAACGATTTGAAAGCATTACACACAGATAAAAAGTATTTTTCGCATATTTATTATTTCGTCAGAAAACAGTATTAATTTACAGAAAGCAAAGAAAGCAATTTATCGAAAAGGTTACTCAATTTATAAGCACAGTTGAAAAATGTAACATTTTTTTCGTGCTTATAAATTGAGAGCATTCAAGAATAATGTTTTATTAATAGAAACAGCAACTACAGATAAGCATTCCCATAAAAAAAAATGCTTCATTGCTATTTAACATAATGTATATAAAAAAGTACATTTTATCTCAAAAAAAAGTCAAGAGTTTATATAAACCGGGATTATAATGTCATTTAGGTAAACTAATTCAGTCATGTAAATGATTTTGTGACATATTAAATGTGTATTAACATATTCAGCGTATTTTAATTTTTCTATAATTCTATATTAATGAAATCTTAATTTTTTTTATTTTTATTTTAGATATTTACTTTTACCAAATTGTCACGCAAAAGTAATCATAAAAATTGTTTAAAAAAAAATTTGTACATCAAAATGGACATCAAAAATTTAGAAAAATTATTCTAAACAAAAGTTAAAGAATTGGAAAACGATAGATTGATTACCACTAATTGATTAACTAATAAATGTTGAAAAAAACAATGGTATATGATAATTAATTTCCTTTAAAAAGCGATTACTTTAAGAAAACGGTACTTCATTTTCATCAGTTTAGTGGAGTAGTTATTAATTAAACAGTGTCATGAAGTGTCACTTCAAAATTTCCAGATTAACCTGGAAAATTTAAAGAGGCACCTCAAATATATATATATATATATATATATATATATAAACTATATTTAATAAAATAGTAATTTCTAAAAAGAGAAGTGATTTTTAAGATTCATATTTAGATTTCCATTTTGATTTTCTGCACGTGTAAGATGTATTAGTTTAGCAAAGTACTAGTGGCAACTTTTACTAGGAAAGTTTACATCCTTCATACATTTGAGATAGGCTAAATCTTGATCGTGATTATTTATAATTCACATTAATGTGATGTGAATTAAATATGATAGTGATTAAATTTTAATCTATTACTTAAGTGTAGTGTAAATGGAATGTAAAATTAATTTTCATAATGGCATTTTTTTAAATGTAAATTATAATCCGAGCTTATATTTTAGACTAGCGAATTCTTGATTAGTTTAAAACTTTTTCGTACTGCACTTGCAAGATGTTTGTACTACAAAAGGTGATTTTGTTAAATCCGGTCGACCAGGGAAGTTAACGCAGATTCTGCTTAGCTGACGCCAAATCTTTTCATGTTGCTCCCTTATATTTAATAAAAACTAAAACAAGAATATAGTTTTAAAAAAAATGAAATTAGTGTTTTAGAAGATATGAGATTAAGAAAAATCGTAGAACAATTTATGCTAAAATAACTATTGAATGTAAACATTAAATTCATTATTTTAGCAATGAAGCAAGAATAGCTATTTGAGTGGAAAATTTAAAAAGAATTTCTACCAAAACAACATTCGTATTCTGTTGTATTATAAATCTCGATTGTTTATCATTTTTTATGTAAAAGCATAGGAATAACTATTAGAATACTTGAGTAAGGAAGCACAAATGTTTTGCCGAAATAATCCTTATGTATGTAGCATATATTTTGCCGTTGACGGAAAAAAATTGTATTGTGTGAGAATCAATCAATCTTTTTTTTTTTTTTTTTTTTTTTGACAGAATGTTACACGTGTACCTTACAGGAATAGAAATTGCAGGTGAATTTTAAGATGCATAATCATGAGTTTCCTAATCTCTGAGGACATTAATTTGGGTTGTGAATACATTCCCAAAAATAATTTTTTTGTGTTAAATAATGATATTTAATATACTTAAACTTCATTATTTAATTTCTTAGAAATAATTTATCTATCTACGAATTATTTTATCAGCCATTCTGTCTTCAGTCATTCAAAAAATACTTAAAAAAAAAAAAAAAGAATTTTTTTTTCTTTTTGAAAATAACTATTTAAAATTGAGTATTACTTTGCCAACTTGGCGAGAGATAAATCATGAAGTGAAATCATTTCCGTACAGTAAACCTAAAACAGGAACCTTTACCGATCATTTTCTACTTGCAACAATGATACAGCTATTACCAGCGAATAAAGAGCCCTTTTACTGTCTAAAAGCGCTCTTTAATTGCCATAACCCATCTGAGGCTTAATCGGATTTTATATTAAATCTCTTTCGGCATCAGGTCGTTTTATCTACCTTTCGCCCCCGTCATGCAAGATTTTCAGCGATTAGAGGTGAAAGATCTTTTCGGGTGGGATTTCCATTCAGGGTCCTCCAGACAAAGGGTAAATTAAAGGTTTTGTTTGAGTATTATTGAGAGGAAAGGTTTGTTCTCACTTTACGGCTCAAGAGGGATTGTTAAATGGAAGGCACTAAACCGTTACTTTCTGGTAAAGGATGAAACGCTTTTAATGTTTACTATGTCGGAGTTTGCTTTTTATTCATCCTCAATCTCAGGTTTGTTTACAATCGGAAAATGGGAGGTTTTAATCTTAGAGTTTATTTTGATCTGCATTAAAAAAATTAGTAATGCATGGTAAAGTAGAGAAAAAAGGGCATTCCGGACATAATCTAACCGTATTAAGATGCACTATATTATTCATTCATTTAACTCTTATTTATTCATCACACAAACATTGTTCCATCTACTTTCATAGAGTTGATTTTAGATTCTACTCATGAATTTTCACTTTCAATTAGCAGCAATTATTAATTATGAATGTAATTCTTATTAGCTCACTTACTCCCTATATATATTTATATATTTTGTTCAAATTTTCAATTGTTAATAAAATTCTTTTTATTCCCTCACTCAAGTTCATATAGATTTTATTAAACTTGTAGTGGATGACACTTAAAACAGTTTTTTTCAGATACTAATTTATTAATTAAATTTAATTAATCAATAATTTAAATCTGTCATATGCATATACATATTTATATTAATTGTAATTTAATAAAAAGAAACTAAAATAAAATTTTGTTGAACTAAACAGGAATTGACTTTAAATTTTTTTTTTTTTTTTATGTTACTTGTTTTTATTCACTTATATAAAGACATTTCTTGGCTGGAAAAGACTTTCTTTTTATGCTTAAGCGAAAAAAAAATTTTTTTTTTAAATTATGAATATAGTTATTTTAATTCTTAAAGAGTGAAAACACATTTAGATACGAAAATTAACAAAACTGCGATTGAATTTAAAAAAAAAAAAAAAAAAAAAAAAAAAAAACTTATTGATAACTAAAGTGATTTATCCAATAACTAATATATGGCTGAGAAAAATCCTTTGTGGCTTATGACTAATAAAGTAAATAAAATAAAATACGTTAATATTTTTTTTTTTTTTTTGCCAAAAATGTAGAAATCACTAGACTTATAAAATATTAAATATTTAAATATATTTATATAAATATGATTAAAACAAACTAGTTGTTAATTCTTCTGTCTAAAAACTGTCATAATTGTTATAAAGATGATGCTATTCTTATATATTTTTACACATTAAGAATGTAATTTATAACATATTTAAATGCATCATTTTTAAAAATCACCTTCTTAATTTTAAATCATAAATTAAAATAAGGAAAATGATATAAATGTCCCAATATTTTTAATAATTTTAAAATGCAATTAATTTATTTTCCGCCTTTAAAGAAGTAATTAACAAATGATAAAATAACTTAAAATAATATGAAAATTTCAACCATTCTTATGAAATTGATTTATAACTTTAAATATTTACATATTCATGGATAAAACGATGAAAATATTTAAAGTATCGTAAATGATAAAAATTAGAAATGGTAAATGATAAAAATTAGTGCTGCTAGTTTCATCATGGTATGTTCAAACTACAAGTGCTTGCAAAATTAAACATTTTTCGACAAACATATTTAACAAATAATCTATATTTTCGGAAGAAAACAAGTTTAATTGTTTGTTTTATTACACAATTAGAAAGGAATTATTTTTTAACGCTTGAAATTTGCTTTTAAACAATAAATAATTATGTACAATTATCTGCAAAAAAAGTGCTTGTTAAAATGATAATTAATAAAAAACCAAGTGACATAAAAAGCTATAATGTGATAACTTTCTGTAATCATCATGTGTTTATTTTAATAATTTAAATTATTAAATTTTCAACATTATCAGCATTTTTTTTTCATCCAAAAAACTCTCTAATGCAATTTTATACATAGAATATAAATCCTCAAAAATACATTGAAAATGTTTCTAATCCTTATAAAAATGTGTGAATAAAAGCATAGAGAATAATTATGTTGTTTATCTTTGTTTTTAATAAACATTTTTTTATCATTTTACAACATGTGTTTTATCATTTATTTTAAATAAATATAAAATGAATTTATAGTACTCGCTTACGTCACTAGATGGCAGAGAAATCTCATGAATAGCTGGAATTGTGAGAAAAATCGATTTCGAAACTGGCGCACATACAGCCTATTGCTTCTCGGTAAATTTTCTTCTAGGGAGAAAAGAACAAGGAAAGTTACTCTTCGTTTATAATTCAGGCTTTAACGGAATTGGGTTATTTGGATAGAAATTCAGCTTAATGGTGCGTAGCGTTTGAACGACGAACTCACATGAAAAATAATTAATGCATGCTTTCTTGAAAGAGGGGAGAGAAGGAGAAATGAAATAATTCGTAATTAAATTTCGTGATTTTTCCTTACAAAAACACACTCATTCACTCAGAACGTAATGTTCTTGTCTATTTATTATTCATTTCGGAAAATTTTTCCTACACATTTTAATTTCTTATGGGGTTCTAAAATTTATCAACCTCTATTTGAAATTCCACTTTCAAAACGCCTTCGAGAGATAAGTTAATTGAATTTCGAACAATTTGTATTTTTTATCATGGTTTGTAACCAAACGAATAAGTGGTTTATCTTATAGCCACATATGATGATAAGTGAATAAAAAAAAAAAAAAGAATCGATCAAAAAGTTCAGCTTGAGATTTGCAAATTGGCTGACAATAATCAAATACTCATATAGATTTTATTTTTTAAGAACTAGAAGGAATGAATTTATAATGATGAAAAAATTGTCTGATTGATTGGTGACCAAATAATTAAGTCATAAGTATGGATTTGTTGTATTTGCAAACTTAAATTCTATGTTTTAAATATATGCATCAATTTATTTCAGTTTTCAAAGTTTGAATGAAAAGGATTAGATATAGGGAAGTATGATAGTGCGTACACACACAACTATGAAATAGCAAATTACCATACGCGCGCGGGAAAGTAAAAAATAAGTATCTATGATGTATTTTTAAAAACTCTCTAAAGGAAAACATGTAGAATTTCAAATACTAAACAAAAATGTTTTAGATATAAATGCATTTTAAAGATTGAAATGAAAAGCATTGCATAACGTTTCTAGAATTGCAAATTTAATCAAAATAAAAAATTCTCTCGAATATATTTGCAAAACATTGCGTTTTAGTTTTTGGAAAGAAAACGATTTGTAAATATACATATTGTCATAAACATCTGCGAAAAGGACAACTGGGTTAAATGAATCACTGACGGCTTCAATCGGACTGCGGTATCACGAGTACGGTACTAATCAGCTTTTGGTTTCTCGATTACTGCGGCGACTTCAAACGAAAGCAGTGCCGGCGAGGCAAAAGATAACCAAAAATAAATTTATCTCCTATTCCCCGAGTGACAAACTTGGCGCCATAAAGTATATTTCTTCTGTGGGGGTTTTCACCCGATTAATTGCTGAGAGTTGGTAATTACATTATTTTTATGAACGTGAAAGCGTTTTTCTACCCCCTTTTTAGAAAAGTTTCTACTAGTTTGTCCCTTTTTAAGTTGAAAATTTTTAATCAGTTTGGACTTACAGAGAATTAATCTAAAGAGGTTTCCATAAAATTACAGCAATACAATAATTGTCTGTGTTGCTTCCTTGGATTGATATTTCTAATAAGAATTAAAAAAATAATTACTTCTTATAAGAATTAATAAAATAATATTAATGAATTAATACTTTATTGTTCTGGGAAATTTGGTTTCTAGTTTTCATCTTCCGACATAAATGTCATGACATAACATGTTTAATTTTTAGTTTTAACATATAAAATAAGGTTGCCATCTTATTTCATGTCAAAATAATGTAATTATATTTTGGAAACAACAAAGTTAGTCGAAAGATTAAACTAGTACATTTTAAAAAAGTGCCATATTAAAATTTATCAATTAAAATATTCATTAATTTAAAGATGTTATTTATGATTGAATTATATTATCTTTAAATTTTTATTCATATATTAATTTATTTAAAGCATTTCTGATTTGGTTATTAATATTCACCGATTGTACATGTGATCCGTCAGAAGAATAGTAAAATTTTCGGAGCATTATCTAAACGTTTTCATTTTTATAATATATTTACTGGAACTAGAAATGTCCCAAGAGTAAGAAAGAAAATGATTACTTACAAAAATAAAATAATATTTCATCATAATGAAATACACAGGAGTAATATAATTTATAATATGACACATAAAAAATTTCCAGCACTATAAGCTTTATTTATCAAATGCAGTAACGATGTAAAATTTTGAAATAATGGCTCTAAACTTATAAAACATTAAATGTGAAACAAAATAAGCTTAATCACCCTAACGAGAATTTTTTCTAAAAGTAAACAATAAAAGTTAAATAATTTCGCACTTTTATGAAAGCGGGAATAATAACGTAGAATCTTGGACAGAACTATATGAAAATCTCAATCAATTTTAACACACTATGCTTTAAACTTAAGGGAAATTATAAAACTAAAGAATTCCTCATAATGTGTTTGTTATAACTTTTTTTACTATACAGGAGAATTTTTTTTACAAACTACACTGTCTAGAATAATTATAAGGTGAGATTTAGATATTTTGAAATTAGGCTATTCACTTTCGAATGCAGAATTGAATATCCTAATTCCATACATTGGGGAGAAATTTTAATATTTTAGGTGCTCTCATTCTATTTTTAAAAAAAGTAATATTAAAATAACGTATTTTTGCAGAGAAAAACTTTTATAAGTGACTTTTAAACTGACAATTGTACATGTGTTGTCAATAAAAAAATAAAATAAATACTCCTGTAATAACCTTTAAAAACTGACGAATTGGGCTGTATTAAAATACCTGTCCTCAGGAACAAAGGGAAGGAGAAAAGATTATGTAATGCGGTTACGGTTACGACAAAATAACTTAATAGGAAAAAAAAACTCGTTATGGTATATTGGCGACGAAAGGGAACAAATGTGAAGTTTTGGAACAAGGAAAGTCAAACTTAAAGAAATAAGAACTAAAGTAAAATTAAAATACGAGGAAAGTCAAAAAGAACATCTAGCTGTTGGGGGTCATGCAATAAAAAAGTGATTTTTTTTCCCCCAACATGGTTTGGGAAATTGGTCAAGTATCTAAATGCGCAGTTTTCACTACAACAAATGCACATTCAATTCTGGTTACAATTTGTGTTTATCAATGCTTATGCGCATGCGCATATGGAAGACCCGAAAAAAGGTTAGCAAAAAAAGTAATTAGCGTAAAAAATGAATTATCACACGCATGTTAACAAGTTTTATATGAATAAACCTTTGGGACGAAGCCAATCTTTAAATTAATAAAAATCTTAATAAAATTTTTAATTTTTGCATCTATTAAATTCTTTACTGAAGTCTTTAGATCTTTTTTCTACGATTGATCTCAATATTTTTTAAGAAAATTTCCATTTATTTAATCTAAATTTTTTATAGTATAGATTATTTACAAAATTTTTAATTTGTGAATAGCATATTCTCACACATAAACATATAATTTTCGGAAGTACAATTTTTTTTTTTATAAAAGATACACGAAACAATAAGAACATCCATTGTCTGGGGTAAAAGAGAAATTTTTAAAGACCTGCCTCTTTAAAAATTCGCTGCAATATTCCCTATATATTTACTATTTCCACTTTTCATTTGTAAATATTAACACAAAATTAGGAAAAATAAGTTTTTTTTTGTTTGATTTATACTTTTTTATAAAATATGTTTTTAATTCGGTATATTTTTTACTATATATGTAAAAATAAAGTTTAAATAAAGTTCTGGTTTGAAAAAATACTTCTTTAAAAAGCTATTTTCTTAGTGGTGAAAAATTACGAATATAATAATATGTTTACGAGTTAAATATATATAATAACTTCAGAAAATTTTCATAAAATTATATTAATTTGGTAATAAATGACCCATTTTTATAAAAGTTCGTAATAAAATAATGAGCTATATAGATTGTTTTGTTTAGTTATTCTACTCAATTTTTTTTCACAATTATTGTGTCTAATTTTTTAGATCTATTCCACTTTTTTTTTTTTTTTTTTATAAATTATGATATGAAAAGACTATATACCTAAAAATTATATAATCAGTTATAATTCGTAATATTAAAAATAGAAATTACGTTGAAAAGCTTTATAAAAAATTTGCCAGTTAGTTGGGGAAGTATATGACGAAAAATATATTTCAAAATTAACTTTATTGTGTGTGACGCGTCGTGGAACAAGTGATTGCATCACTTGTTTTAACGAAAAACTCGAAAGGAAAAATGTTAGAAAAGGTCAACCCTGCCCTTGAAACAGGGGCGAATGCTGGGGTTAATACGAGACATAACCCCCTTCCCCCAGGCACGTGGCTGCGTACTTGCCAGGTATTTTGACGCACACCATCACCTGTCTTATTAAAGGGACTATATATAATTGCATGATTTAATTTTAAGGTACTTTTTTAACATACTAAAATCTGTTTCTGCTTGGTAAATCCTTTTATATTTACTGAATAATTGTGGATGAGTAGAAAATTAATCCACACACAGTTTTAACTAGCATAAGAACCAGTCTGGTCAATAGACGTTAAAAAAATTAAACATTCTCAAGATTTAAAGATTTAATATTTGAGAATAAAAACTGAAGATCCGCAGTCAGAAAAATTTCTTGAGCTAAAAGAATTTATTTAAAAAGGATTAATTTAATTAATTATTCCATTTGCTATTTTGCTTACTTTCGATTCTTTTTTTTTTTTTCTTTTTTTAATATATGAATGACATGTTACGTTAAATATTCGGCATATGGCATCATATTTTTACACTATAACAAAAAGTAAAATATAAACATTTATTTAACATTAAAACAATTTAATTGAGGTAGAATATAATTATATTATATAATTATTTGATGATCTTCTATATAATATTCGCTAATATAAAAATGATTTAATAGTACTATATAGTTAAAAACATACGAAAGAAAATTTATAATAAAATACGTAAATACTATTACAATTACTTATTAAATTGCTGAAATAGCTTTGAATTAAAAAAAACATTGTTAGGGGTAGTAAGAATAGATGCTTGAGGTATTTCAATTTATCTTCACCAAGAAAAGTTAATGTAATTTCAGATTTGATATCAAAAAATTTCAAAAAAGTGCAAACAGTAATTATTGTCAAATTCAGTTGTAACAGAATTATTATTATTATTATACATTTTATGTTGATTTTATTATGTTATAATCATTTCGTTGAAATTGTTATGTTATGATTTTCTTCTTTCAAACTGCTAAGGTCAGTGATATTTATAATAGAAATCGATTTCTGTCCACAATTTAACTGGGAATGGAAATTTAAATCATCCATCACGTTCAATGTTGTTGCAATCGATTGTTGAAAAATGATTTTTTTTATGTCAGTTTCCTAGAAACAGATTACAGTTAAAGCGTTTGTTTAGATTTTCACGGTTAATATTATGAGTGTTAGTAAAAATTTCCTGTTTAGGTTATGTATGTAAAAGTTTCCTGTTTATATTTATTAGCTGTTAATAACAGTTTCCTGTTAAAATTCTAAATTTATTTTTGTTGAATATTTTAATAGTTAAAAAATGTTTAACTGAAAACTCAAACTGTTCAAATTATAGAAAAGAAAAACTATGAGTTCCAAAATTGTATTTCAAAATACGTGTGTGTGTGTATGATTTACAATAAAATTATTCTTTCCTTCTTAATTCTTATTTCCGGCTTGAAGAATATCTTATCAATAATTAAAACAAGTAAAATGTTAATCCCTTACTTATTTCAATATGAAAAGTTCTTTAGTACATCCTTAATAAATAAACCTTTGGTTAATTTTAAGGTATAAAGTACGAATAAAAATTAAAGACAGTCCCCTGATTCCAGTTATGAAAGAAAATAAGTTAAAGACGACTTAGATGTACAGTGAAAGAAGAAAAAAACCTCGAACCCCAACACCTGCGTTCGCTATTTCCTTTGCAGACGGGATATTCAACGTCTGTTCCTACAGAAAATTTAGAAAAATGAAACCGAAAAAGAGAACAGATGTTTGCATTTTTAAGAACAGAAGTGCGTTACTCTATCGAATACATACAATTGCGTTGTCCTAGATGAGAACCTGCTTTCTTGAAATTTCCGGCTGAGTTTAAAAACAAATGATTTTCGAACGTTTCTGAAAGACTAAGCGCTTAATTTTTTAAGCTATTTTTTGTTTTTTTAAATTAAGTTTTTAACAGAAAAATGTGACTTTTCAAAAAATCTAGAAGACTTCAAATTATTTCAGTAAATTCGTCAGATATCTTCTGAAAATTTTTTTTTACTTCGGACTGTTGCAATTGTTAACATAAATTAAAGAAAAACCTCAAAATAACGATAATGCGAAAAGTTATGCGTAGAATTTAATGAAACTTATATACATTATGCAACACATAGGAAGGTACAAAATAGCATAAGAAAAAATTACCAGACAATCATGGTGTTATAAAAATAAGCATATGTATACAATGAACAAATAGGAAGTGTAAGTTTGATATAGGAAAATTACCTTTAATCTAGGGTAAGATCCCCCCGAGAAGCAATACAATACATGAAACGATGTGTGATGCTCTCAATTATGCCGTCTATTAATTGTATGTCAAGTGCTAAGTTGCAGTTGAAAGCATGGCTAGGTCCTAGAAGGGGGATTAAGAGCAACTACACATCGTCCTAGAGCGACCCAAACATGCTCGATTGGGTTAAGATCTAGTGATCGCAGCATGCGCTCAATTGTTTCCTGCTCAAGATAAGAATCTACGACTGGAGCCCTATGTGGTCTTGCATTATCATCTTGCCACAGGAAAGTATCCCCGATTGTCCTGACACAAGGGCACACATAAGCATCAAGAATGTCATCTCTATAGGTGTGGGCATTAACATGGAAAAAGACAAGGAGTTCTGTGCGTCCACCCCAAACACAAGCTCTGTTTGATCCGTATGCATCTCTTTCATGAATGTTTGATGGATAAAAACGAGTTCCATGTTTTTTCAAATGGAAATGCGCCTACTATGACTTTCATACCTAAACCTGAACTCATCCGTAAACTGAATAGCCCTCCATTGATAACGGATCCAGTGGACATTTTGACGTGCCCGTTGCAAACGTTCTCGCCTATGGTGTAACGTGAGTGGGATGCAAATGATTGGTCACCTCGGTCTAAGACCACATTCATGAAAATTTCAAAGCACTGTTGATCTGGACCAACCTTCCGGAGCTCACAGCGAGGGAGTATCTGAGTACAGCCGGAGTTGCAGTTCTATTCCTTCGTTAACATAATGACAAATATCGGTCTTCGACACTCATGGTAACGCTAGGCAGTCCTTGGTTGAAACTCTTGGATTTCAAACCCGTGGAAAGAAGTTGTTGTTAAAGTCTGTGAATCACATACGGATTCATATTCATCCACTTCTAACTGACTTGTTCTGCTTTTAATCTCCCAATAGTTCTCATTCGAAATTGTTCGTTCAAATGGTACCTGGAGGTCATTATTACAATTTCGCTATACCAGTTTTCTAATCTCAGACATACAGCGGCAATTGCCGCCTTGCTCTGAGACATCCATTTTTTATTCTTCTCCCAAGTGATATATTCCGACAGCAGCGCCACAATTTTTGTATAATGTATTATTGTTTAGCTCCTTTTACTTACCAACATATTCAAATTTCATTGAGATTGACTTATTTTTGGGAGAGTTATCGCTATTTTTGACAATTAGTGTACTTTAGCAAACGAATTTTTTTTTTCTAATATCAGTAAACTGCAATTTAAGAATTAGAGTTAGAAATATTGAGAATTTTAACTACAGAGAAAGATTGAGAACTAGAAAAAACATTGAGAATTAAAACTAAGGAGATTTTGCACGAAATAGAATCAAGTGATGTTTCAAACGCTCTGTTGAAATTTTTTAAAATTAAGTTTCCAAGGATTGACTTTTTTAAAATTTAATTATGATGAAATAAATTTCTTTAGTTCACTAAAAAGAGACATCTTGTTTTGCTAATTGTTTTCTTGGGAATTATTATAAGCTTCTTAAAAGAGGATTCATTTTTTTTTTTAGAATTAGAACTAGAGTGAAACATTAGCTGTTTCTCCCAAAATTTTTAATTTTGCTTGAAAAAGCATTTATAAAACTTTTTTTCAAATTTTTTCCTTCCATTCCTTCGTTAAAATACTTAATTTTTGATTAAATAAATTTAAATATATATATATAAAATCTTCCTTCAACGAATGTTATAATTTAGTTTGGTTTCTTGCTCTATGGTCAGCGAAAGAAAATTTACTCCACTTAAGCGAAAGTAGTACCGCCTATCTGACAGCGCTTAATGGTTGGGGAACTCAAGTTAGGTTAAAAAATTAAATATTTCTTTTTTTTTTCCTCAAGCTCCTGAATCGTACGTGCACAAGTACTCATTCGTATGTTTGTGGTAACTTATAATTTGATTTTAAAGCATGATATGCAAATGCTAGCAAGCAGCGGCATATTTAGTGCGAAACACAAAGGTAGATCAGATCATACAAAAATATTTTGTTTCTTAGATTATATCATACATTAAGAATGACTATTGCAATTATGTTCGAATAATTTATAAAAATAGACGATCAAAAGCAACTAATGTTTCTTAAGAGTTGTATTTAGGATATCCAGATCATGATAGCGTTCTCAGAGGAAAGTGTTCCTATATCGGACAATGCCATTGTTGTACAACGTGTTTGTCGCTCTATGGTCACTTTTGCTTACGAGGATCAGTGGATCAAGACCATAGTTCAAAGAAGATTCTGACTTCAAGCATCTATATTATACATGAGAACAGAAACCAAGAACGGTTGAACTGAAGGCCAGAGCCCTAACCAAACAGCTGCCAATTGGCTTTTGTACAACAAGAAGCGCATGGATGGGATTTTGGAAGTTAATTGCGTTTACTCACCGCTACTTGTCCTCTTAAGGGGCAATACTCTATATTTTGTATGTTTAATGTGATTACTCTGATAGACATCAATGATTCCTTTTCATGTTTTCACATTTCAAATGTAATAAATTTTAAAAACTTATTCATTTTTTTTTTTTTTTTTTTTTTTAGAATTTATGTTGGAGAAGAAATCATTGAAACTTACAACACTAAAATAATTAAGAAACAGTAAGTAGGACGATTTCTTTTGAAAATACTTTAAATGTAAACCATTTAAGTTGCAGGCCTTTTTTCTTCTGATTGTAAATTTCATTTGAAATTCAACAAAAGTAATTACGAGCAAATAAAAATTTATACAAAATTTTGGCCCTGAAATCTTTAGGTATTAAAATCTATTAGGTTTTTCGTATAATGTCGTAAATTTTTGAATCAACACCTAGAATAATCTTCTTATTTTTGGATTTTCGAGACTATGTAATGGATGTCCGCTCTTCAGTCTGAAAGTTAGCTGGGTCGAGAGAGAGAGAGATTCCAACCATTGTCTAACATGACAAATTTGGTATTGCATTTACGCGTTCTGCTTGTACATCTATTAGGATGTGTACATACAAAATTTCCTAGTTCTTTTCATTGTGGCACACATAAATGCAGCTCATAATTTCTGAAAATTTCTTCCGGAAGGTAATATTAAGGGATAGATATTAAAATTTCTTACCACAGCATTTGGTAGTTAAACTCACTGCAAAATTATTTAAAGCTCACCATGGCCTAGTGAAAAGAGATTTTCATCAGACTGGATAGATCCGAGCTCTCTCTCAAACACTTATGAAAAACGAGAGCTGGATATTGCACTTCTACTTTTTTGCATTCTGAACTGTTGAGGCAGGTGCTTCGGAATTTTCCTTGATCCCTTGCAAAGTGTGAATATGGACCAATTTTATGTGAAAAGTCCTCACGAAAGATTATATGCGGCAGCTGACCAGATGTCTAAAAACAGTAATTATGCAAAAACATAATAATAAAAAGGCCTTGGAAGCTGTGGTCCATCACGTTATTGCTTATCCTCTTAAGATTTAACAACCTCTTAGATCACCTCCAGAAGGTTGTTGATTATAAAAAAAAATAAATAAATAAATAAACTATAATAATAAATTGGATATCAATTCCTTCTTAGAAAGTCTGAATCTACCAAGATTGTAATGGAAGATGGATGTGTTTCTAGATCTCTTACAAGTGAGAGGGATTTTCTGCACTATCAAAGAAAAATAAATACTTAACTTGTTTAGTCTAGTAAGTGGAATCTGTTAGCAACGGTCACATTTGATTTCCAGCCCAGTGCCAGAGAAAGTTTCTGTGTACCAATGATGCGTTGGAGAAATACTTCTTATTAAACTGAGTTTAGATCTTTCATTTGTATGTAGTTCTTGACAGGTAAGCGATGAATCAGTGGCCGTTTTATTCTCACTACTCTCTTTGGTTTCTATTACCATTATTGTTAACATGTGATGGGATGCAGTGGAGGTGGATGTCATGGGTCTAAAAGGTCATTCAGTGTTTGAGCAGAATATACCAGATTTTATTTATGTACCACCAGACATGTGTTAAACACAATGAACTTCACTACGCAAAGAGATCTAGAATTTTTAAATTCAGGAATTATGTGCATATTGTCACACACATACGCATAATAAAAAGGAATTGTGTGTGATCTTTTTTATATTTAATCATATTTATAGTTGGTTGGAAAGCTTATTTTTGAAGTGTCTTCGGTTTCAAAGGATGAACACAAGGGTTTCAAAAATCTCTATATATTCATTTTTAAAAGTATCCTTTCGAGGTCTCATTCACAACCGCTTTATCACAAAAAATCATGAGCTAAATGATAGAAATTATTGAACTATACGAAGTGGATTGCTCTGTTTCCTGCGTGCAGGTTTTTAGGGGTGGGTGTTAGCCTGCTTTCTATAGATTCTTTTAGCCGTTAGATTGTCTATTACGGGGACCAAAATATCCAGTCAAAACTCATTTGTCCAAAATTATTTAGTAACGTTAACAAAAAACATGGTATCAGGAATGCTTCTAACTTACGCTGGAAATCTTCCATAAACGACAATTTGTGTTTTATTTAGAAACTTTGTCACAAGAAAATAGTTTTATGTATCCAAAATTACAACATTTCTTGAACAGAATGATGAAATTTTTGCTTTTTAAATTTATAATTAAAAATCCTTTCTCTCAATTTAAATTCTTTCTCTCAAGCCAATAGTTTTTGTTGCTCGGTGGTTTTTTTAAATTTACCTTTTTTTTTAATTTAAACAAAGCGATTAATAGTATTTTTCATCTTATCAGTATCTATACGAATGTCACTCAGTTATTTTTGAATAATGTGAAGACGAGAAGTTATAAAAATTATATAAATTAGATTTGAAAATATGAAATATTTTACCACATGTTTTTATAATGACAATTGGCAGAATCTCAGTGTAAAATAGATTTCAGACAGAAAGACGAAATACAAGTATAGAGAGAACATTATCATGATCTGTGAATTAAAGTGGAATTAAATCAAGAACTCTTTTAACCTGAACAATTACCATTTGGAACTGAAGTTCCATTTCGTATCAACGTATTTAAGCAACTTACACAATTTCACGGAAATATTAGTTCCATTCAAATCGAAGAACACACAAGAACGTCAATGTCAGCAGCAGGCCCGGATAATGTAGCACCAGCATGCTTCCCTGCACCTAGCCCTGAGTTGGGATCTACCAGTTAGATGGAAGCAGCCGGGTGAAAGTCTTCGTAGTGTAGAAGCAAGAGCCAATTCATGCGTCAAATGAAACAAAGACTTCCACCAAGACTCCAGAGTACTTGACTTACCACCACAAGAAAAATCATTTCTCTTGGAGGACATTGAAAGCCATCTGTAGTGAGCACTACGGATCTTCGCTAAGTCGGTATTCTAAATCACTACCTTTCGGTAATGAAAAGGACTCTGTAACCAACCAGAGCACTGCAACCTCTCCTGGATAATGTGTCTGCTATAGGAAAATCTGCTAATTGATGGAACTTAATATTAAACAATGAAACATAATATATTGAATCCACCTCTATGAATGAAATTATTTATGAATAATTGCATGTGAAAAAACAGTTTGTCGTAGGTTTTCCCATAACGTGACTAAATGCAAAAAAGAGAATATCAGACCAGTAAAGAAACCTTAAAATCTTTTAAATATTGTAGCTACATAGCATTATTTCTAAACTCGTATAATAAGTGACGCGCGCGTGAGCGGAACTTATCACTTTTTACCATTAAAGACATAAAAAAGAGTAAAGTAGTTATGTTGGAAGACGATCTGTCGTCCTTAATGATGAAAAGACAATTTACCATGATAATAAAATGGTTACCATTTTCCTCAGAAGTTCAAGACCAGTAAAAATCATGAAAAGGGAAGAACAGGTGACAGTCACAAATAACTTGTAAAGAACTAGATGTCTTCAAGAAGTTAACATTAGAAGATTCATGTTCTACCAGAACAATGCCTTTTATCATTCAGCAAGATTTGATAGTGAATTTCTTAAATGAAAATATACCAAAGTGGTAAAACATCCACCGTATTCACTTGAACTAACTATTTGTAACTTTTGACTATTTTTTAATCTAAGAAAGAAGTTATGTAAACGTTTTCTTTTCGCAAGATGAGTTTAATGAAGCTCTAAACGCATATTATCCATCGATTCCAAGAAATAAATGAGTTATTTAATTCTTAAAATTTGACAAGTGATTTATTCTGAGACTATTTTGAAGGCACCTGAAATTTTTTAACTACAACTTAGAAAATCTAGATGTAACTCAAAAGTTTCAGAATGACACTAGTGTTACAAATTTGTTTTTAATTTTCTTTCATTGGTTCGTATGATTTCGACACTTAATTTTGTATGAACTTTTCTGAAAAATTGGTTTACTTATATTTAACAACAAGCTCCTGTGCTTTTAAGATTAAATTTGCTTTTAGGTTGTTAAATAATACTTTGATAATGATTCCCTTAATAGGTTTTTGAGATTGGATGTCAATTCAACGCATAACCACCCTACCCTCAACTAATGATTGATACAAAAGTTAGCAATGTGGTTGGAGAAGTAAAAGTTCTAGTGCTTTTAAAATTATGGAAGGTATTCTGGAACTATTAGGAGCAATTGTGCTGATGCAACTGCAACAATTATTGGTAAGCTAGTTTTTATTGAGCCAACAAGTGACAAAAAATGTAATGATTTAAAAAATGTTCGCTTGAAATGTGCCAAAAGTTGGAATCATTAAAAGTCATTTAAAAAATCCGATAACCTAATAGGCACATTCGGAAATTAGATCATTGTATTTTTTTAAGTCTTATAATGGGATGCCGAAAACTGGAGCATATGCCAGATTTTAGATTTCAGCATATTGAATATTAAGAGAACTATTCTGGATAAAAATGCTTCATGCTAACAGAGTTGAAAATTTTTTAAGGAAAAATTGCCTAACATCTTGCGAGACTTTGGGAAATTAGTTTAAAAGTACCTCGATTAAGGCGGAAAAATTCTAGAATATGTTTATAACTATTATAATAAATGAAAGATTAATTTCTAATATTATTTTCCATTAAGTTTTGAGCTTTTCAGATTCGTAGATTTAAACCTAAAAGGATTTACATTGTTTGAGGTCTTATTCCTAATTAATACTTCACGAATTCTTGTTTCACAAAAACTTAATGTTTAACAAAAATTTTACTTGAAAAAAACTAAAAATTAACTTTTTATTTTTACCATATATTAATTTCATCAATTCATACAAAATTTTTAATTGGAAATGTCATAACTTAAAATTTTTACCTAGATTTTTTCATACATGAAACAATGTCTGAAAGTTTCAGTCAAGAGACATTTATTCCAAAACAAGACCTCCTTCTCGTAAATGTTGGCCTCCAGTAATGAATTTTATTTATTATGTTGTATTTATGCATGTATTATTTTAAATTTAAGTTTCATGTTGATTATTTCTTCCAAAAACGATCTTAACAATATGGAAGTATTCAATCAGAAATTCTGAAACTAAACTAGGATAGCCAAAAGATTTTGCTATTGGCAATAGCTTTCTATTTATAAAATATTCCGAAATTCAAATATTTAAGCAGTTTTCAAATCTTAAAAATGAATTCCAACACATAATTTATATACGATATCCATAAATGTGTTCTACATATTGCAAACATTTCAAATATTCAATCTGAATTTATATATAAAAAAAAATGTTTGTTCCTTTCAGATACCCCCAATATCTCCCCTAATATGACAAATAATCTCTCTCTCAAATATTTAAAATAAACAAAATTCTACTTTTATATTGCAGCATGAGCATTTTTTTTTTTTTTCCCCATAATAAGCAACAAAATTTTATTTTTGCCGAAAAAACTAAATTAGAGATTTTAATATGTAGTATAATTAACGTACTAATTTTTTTAGTGCAGAATGTCTGAAATTTTCAAAGCATTTCAATAAAACTGATTGTACAGAAGTTCAGCACGAGGGAAAAAATATATATATATATATATGTATAATGAATCCAGATAGCATTTAAAATACACCAGTGTTTATTCAAACTCAATGCTTTAGTATTTGCAAGTCAATTTTTTTCGTTCTTTGTAACGATGTGATGCTCTTAGGAAAAATTTTAAGTATCTAAACTTTTTCAGATGGAAATTCAATTTCACTCTTAATTCTAAAGTATCCCTGAACTGAATTATGAACTTCCCTAAAATATTTTATATTTTCGAAATCGTTAATCTTGCTCGGTTTCAGATTTGGGCAACCGAAATTTAAAATCTGTTAACGACTTTTTTTTTTTTTTTTTGCGGTAAAGGTATCTTTTGTCTTAAACTTTTAAGCATTAAATGGATTGTTTAAAACCTTAAATGTTTTCAATTGATTTTGAAAAATTTGATAATTAAGTTTTTAAAACTAATTTGATAATTTTCAAAAACATTCAACAAAGCTTTTGAAATTAACTTAAGTGGTTAAAGTTATATACATAACATTTTGTAAACTTAATTTTATACAAGGAAAAAAAAATGGCAAATACAAAAAGATAAGTTGGAAAAATATACCATGAACATAAATTTCAAAAGAAACTAAAGCAGTTTAGTTATTTTATAATTTATTAATTAAAGAGTTCAAAAAACATTTAAAATCTTTATTCTCTCACTGTAATTTCAATTATTCACACTAATGTGATTAGATTATTTATTAACTAATTATTTTGTAAAAGGTTAGTTTTAAAATTTTTTGAATACATTTTATGCTATTTTAAAAGTTCACCATTGCTAGATAGAAACTAGTATATAAAAATTGAAAGTCAGCAAAAATAAACACATTACACAGATTATAAAACCATTAAAAATTATTAAAACCATGACTAACTTTAGTCTTACACTTAAAAATCAATAAAATACAAATATAAAGATTAAATGTCTTTCGTCAGAAACTATAAACTTGTGCAGACAAGTGTTTAGAATTACTCATTTTTTTCTCTATAAATTTTGGTCAGTTGATTCAGTATTCGATCTCTTAAATAACTACTTCTGAACTTCAATTTCTTCCATTCCTTGGACAAAAGAACAGTTGCAGCATTGGAACAGATATAATTTACAGCCACGTTTACGAGGTCCTCATCTTTGGTAGAGATGTAAGCTCTGTACAGTATGTCGCAGACATTTGCCGCAGTTAATTGCTTAAGCAATCTGTTTAAACATATTCTCCTTAGCATACCAATGTCATATACGGACGTATGTTCATAAATTTGAACAATAACATCGGTATCAAGTTCTTCTTGTAATCTTCCAGTGTATATGTATTTAATAATATGCTCCATCACGTCCGTTGGCACGGTCTTACAGTCTAGAGATTCGTTGAAACCAAGGGACTCTGTCAGTCGCAGCAAAGTTATGGAATTACTCTGTAGGATAATTTTGTGTACTTTGAATTCTTTGTCCAATGTTCTTATGATCACATCGCTACCTATACATTCTTTCAAAACCTTATCCATGTCCTCGGACAACTTTAAAAGTACAGAATCACCAGCTATATCTGTGACAGCAGAAATAGCACACGTCGCTGTTCTGTTTATGTAGTTAAAGTGAGAAAAGTTCAATTTGACAACAATAGTGAGGGTGTCATCATTTATAACCTTAGGAGCATAGTAGTCGTGAGAATCGACGGCAGCAAAATCCCTACTACCAACAAGATGAACATCTGGGGAAGTAAAAGCGTAAATTCTAGTATGAACGTTTTCACCATGAACATTAAGCATAGAGATTTCAGCTAACACATCTATTTCTTTATTACTTTTCACCTCCAAAAATAAGTCGATCAAGCTTCTGTTTTTTGAAAACTTTAATTGATACTTTACTGTGTTATAGGAAATTGTTTCTGTGGGACAAGTCTCTAACTCAGGACTTAGTGTGACGCAAGAATCACTGTAAGAACAGTAATGTCTAATGACCCAATGAAACTCGCTCATTAGGCCAGTACAATAAGTAACGAGCGAGATCTTGTTTTGAGGGAGCACTTCATCCAGTCCCTCAACTTGAAATCTTTTAGCGCAATCAAATATATCGAAGGACAATTTTCCTCTTTCAGCTAACAACACCAAATCTCCGCTGTAAATATAGTATATAAGTTGATCTATTGTCTCAGGATCTTCGGTTTTCAGATCAAGGATATTAGAAACACATTCTTCGTCTATCATTTTTCTAAAGAAAGGAGATCGAGCATACAAGATGTACTTGTGAGCAAACAAATCCTGGTCCTTAAACATCAACTTTAAATCACAGTTTTTACGATGCAACCACAAGTTCCTCATATAAAATTGCAAATGTTCAAGAGCAACGCCTTCAGGTGAATTTCTGGTATACGGTTGCGGAGAATTGTAAATAGCTAGGTCACATACAAAAGTGTATGTCATTCTGAATTCATTAATAGGAACAGTAACTGGTTTGGGTTTAGATCGATTTTTCGCAAAAAAGTCGTGATGAGTTGTAAACCATTTTATTTCACCACGTGAAATTTGATACCCAAATCTGAAAGAAATTAGATGTGGTAGTTTCCCAGATTTTGCTTTCTTAGTATTGCTCAAGAGGTAGAGTGACACAAACCTCGGGTCTTCAAATGGCTCTACTTTTGTGTCTTTTTTAAAATCTTTTCTTTTGGATTTTTCTCTTTTCTCCACTTGTTTTATATTAGATTTTTTAACATTCCTATTATTTATACATGAATTAGGATTCCATTCTAATCCTAAAAACCATACGGCAGTAGATGAAGCATCAATCTTAAATTTGCTACTTTGCAGACAGTAACTGCGATTGTCGGATAAACTTAGGTTTTCTATTGCCCAGGTAATGCGAACATATTCAATTATTTTTTTTTCAAAATTTTCCTTTTTGAATCTTTTATTTTCCTCTTTACTGTCAATATCTTCAGTGGATTTGTTTCCACTCTTTTCGGGAGGAACAAAATTATGAGGTTTTTTTACGTCGTTTCTTCTGAAAGTATCAGTGTTTACAGCTTGTTCGCTTTCATGACTTCCTTCGATATTTACGGAATCCTCAGCAGTCTTGCTTCCTTTTCTATTTTCAGGAGGAACAGAAAACTCAGTGGGTTTGTTTTCATCGCTTTTTTCGGGAAAGACAACATATTGAGCGGTTTTACTTCCCTCCTGGGAAGAAAAATCTTCAGTCTGTTTGCTTCCTTCAACTTTTTCTGGAAGAGGAAGACCTTCAGTGGGTTCGCTTTTTCTACGCTTTTTAGGCAAAGGCGCATCTTTATCAGATATGCTTCTGTCGTTTTTTGTAGTAGTAGTAGTAGTTTGTTTAATTTCTTCTTTCTTTTGGAAAGGTTTTCTAATCTTAAGAAGAGCAACATTTTTAACAAGTGTACTTCCGTCGCTCTTTTTGAGAGGAGCAATAAATGTAGGTTTCCATCCCTCACTCTTGTTAACATCTATAACTGGTTTGATGTCTTGCCTCTTTTTGGCAGGTGTAACATTTGTCGCTGGTTTGCTGTTTTCGCCCTTTTTGGCAGGTGCAACGTTTGTTGCTG
>JAPDSC010118901.1:174145-186742 GCA_026290005.1 Latrodectus geometricus
CTCTTTTTGGCAGGTCCAACATTTGTCGCAAGCTTGCTTTTCTCGGTCATTTTAGAAGAAATAACATCTTCCATCTTACTTCCCTGGTGTTTTTCGGGAACATCTTTAGCGAGTTTGCTTGTTTTTTTATTTTTATGAGGAACAGCGTCTTTAACGGGCAATCTTACATCGCATTGTTCGGGAGAAACAATATTTTCAGTTGGTTTGCTATCATCGGTCTTTTCAGAAGGAGCACCCTCTGTAGCAAGTTTGCTTTCATCTTTAATTCCAGAAAGAGCAGCATCTGTAGTAGCTTTGCTTTCGTGGCTACTTTCGGCAGGAGTGGCATCTTTAGTCTGCTCATATCGATCAGTCATTTGGCAAGTAAGATTCTCTGTTGATTTGCTTCCAGGGCTACTTTCTTGAAGAGCAATATCTTCAGCAGGTCTGCTGCTTCTTCTTTTTTTAGGAGGAATACGAGATTCACTGTTCTTATTTTCACTTTTTTCAGCGGAAACGTGGTCTTCTGTTGGTTTGCCTTGGCTTTCTTGTGGAAGTAATTCACTCTTTTGGGTTTTATCTCCTTCTCTCGAAGTGTCCGACATTTCCTCACACTGTCCAGGAAGGATAATACCCGAAGTTTCAGGAACATCTTCACCTGTTAATTCAGACATTTCGCTTTCCACAATGCGGAGCAAACGGAAAGAAACCTGCGCTTACTATTAGACGCGAGAGCGAGCTATCGGAACAGTATCGAAATATTATACCATGCGCACAACTGTAACTACGCTTCTAGTATAGAAAATGCAAATTAAGATTCTTATCACTATACATATATATTGAGAGAGGGAGAAGAGTTGCCCATGCTGTAGAGTGGTTAGCATATCGTTTTTTGATTCGTATAGGTTTACACGCAATTTCGATTCTGCTAAATTTAGGTTCGATTTACAGAAATAGGAAAGAGTTTTGATCGGTATAGTAAAATTTAACTCTAAATGGTTATAATTCATGCAAACTTCAGAGAGACGTCAATATGCCTATGACAATTATACATGATTTATATTAAATTATTTCTTTTATTCAATACATTTATTCCCCAGACAAACAATACACAAGTATATATTTATTTTGTTTATATGTCTGCGTATTGCAAACAAATAAATAAAACATTTATAACATGTTTTATTTATTTTTTTGCAATACGTATACGGCTGACTGTGTTTTTGCCAATTAAATAACTATTAATCACAGCCAGTCGCATAGTAAGTAAGAATCACTGTGAAATGACCAAGTCAACATCTGAGCTCGTGTCATATCAGTGAAAGAACATTACAACCATGATCTATTTTACGTATTCCAAGTGCCATTAGTGAACCCGATGGCTCTCCGACTGTGTCAGGTATCAAATTCCTCTCCACAACGGCTACGAGAACGATTTTTTTTTTGTTTTTGTCCCACAACCAGCCCACAGCGGTTTCACAGGAACCTGGAAATTATTGCAAAATTTGAAATGGATATCATTCGTTTCTTGTCACATTTAATACATCGATAAACAGCATTATTGCTTGAATAACAATAATACTTAATACATGTTCGTTATCGATTAATTTTATTAGAAGATATCAGTCGCTTTTGATTTTGACAAACAATTCAGAAAAAGGAAAGAAGGGAATGAGTAAATTTTTGGGGAACCAAAATAGGTTTTTCTTTCAAACCTCCCGATATGACAGAATTAGTTTTGGAAATATTGAACACTGATTTCTTATGTAATCATATCCCTTTTATTCAGTCAATATTTCATAACAATTTGTATTAGTAGATGCCGCATTAAAGGAGAAAATTCAATACTTCCAACTATAAAACGATTGGTGAGAAGTAAATAATAAATCTGATTAAAAATTCATTAACTAGCTTAAGCGATTATTTTATACTAAAAACTAATAATATGACGCAGCGTACCTAAAGGTATTCAACATATCATTAACATTGAGAGAGACTTTTAAATCACCCTGCAAACATCTAACTGTATCTCCCGTACCATCTTTTCTCCAAATTCAATCAGACCTATCAATGCATTTGATGATATACCTATTCTGCCCTTGGATCTAGGCGAACAACTTCTGTCAAGTTCTCCTCATGAAGGCTTCATCTATGAGAGACTTTGTATCGAGATTCTTATAAGAACTATCAAAACAATTGTATCTATTTATCAAAAATTATGATGTGTTGTTTTTTTAACGTAAGCTAAAATTATTCTAAAATTATAGAATTTCAAAAGTAATTCCAAACGTAAGCTAAAATTATTGAATTCCAAAAGTGTTCTTTGCCATATATATACTAGTATTTTTAAATCGCCTTGTTTAATTTTATATTTTACTTCTAATTGTCACTTTATTTTCAGACTGGATCTCAACAAAGCTCAAGCAGTCTCAGTGAGTTTTAACTAATCGTTAGATAGAAAAAGCCACTTGTGAATAAAGATGTATTTAATGGATCTTCCGATTTAACCAGTATTTTGAGAAAACCGTATCTAAGGTAAGATTTTTCAAAAGCTTCTGATTTAAATAAGTTCTATTAGGTGGAAACTAATTAAGTGAGTCACAAAATAACTAAACTAATAAAATTTAAATTTCGTAAACTCAACCGATAAATCCAGTTCAAATAGTCTTCATGATTCATTGTTAAATACATTTTTCGAATACGATTCGTATGGAACTGAAAGAAAGTTCAGTGATATTATCTATTTTCAAACTATGACTTAAAATTTATCTTCAGATATTTTCTAGGCTCTAACAGCAGTGTGAAATTTGCAATCCAATGTTAATTTATCCACGATATAAGATGTTGAGAAAGTGATACTTTAAATGTTAACCTTCTAGATCAGTGTTTCGGAACGTGGGGCCCACACCCCACAGAGAGGCATATTTGATTGTTAAGGTGGCAGTTAGAAAATGGCATCGACACGATATATGTCTAAAAATATGGTATTTTAACATGGCGGTATGGTAAATGTTATATACATTTAAATAAATGTGTTTTTTTTTTTTTGTATACGTTTACTCTGCCACATTAAATTAATTCTAACAAATACATTTAGTTTTTAATTGATGTTATATATATTTATCTCAGAAAATATTAAAATGAGTGGTATAAGAAAGAAGTTTGTCAACATTTGAATATTTGGCGGAATATTTAAAATTTGGGCTGTCCATGATGAGCGATTACCTTTTTATCTTTCATGCTTGCAATGCTTGACCAACGAATCAGTGAAACGAGGTCGTCTCGAGGAGTATTTGAAGGCGAAACATAATGCTTATATTAATTCAGAATTGAATTACTTTCAAACTTTAAAGAAAAATTTTGAAAAAAAGACAACAGTAAAGTCTCTATTTACTGCTCACGCTTCATCTGATAATCGTATTCTTTAGTTATCAAACATTATTATTCATCGCTAAGTTTGAGGGAAAAATACTATAAGAGGAAATTTATTAATAAAACCGTTAATATCAGCATTTCTTAAAAGGGTTCTTGAAAAAGTCGACAAAAATGTAAAAGCTACGTCACTTAGTAACGATACTGTTAGCGGATGGATAAATGAAATGAGAGAAGATATTGAAAAACAAATTGTTGAAAAGCCGAAAACAAGAAAATTCTCAGTGCAAATGGATGAATCAACTTTGATAGACAGTGAGGCAGTATTGATAACTTACGTAAGATATATTGATAAAGGGCATTTTGCTGAAGAAATGTTCTGTAAAAGATTAGAAAGTAAAATACCTCCAAAGATGTATATAATATGCAAAAAAAACTTAATTTTCATTGGTCAATAATTTATACCAATGAAAAATATAACATCTTGTGCTGCAGATGATTCTCCTAATATAATGAGCAAGAAAAATGGTTTCTTAAAATTGATGAAAGATTAGAATTCAGAAATGATTCTTGTGCATTGTGTTATTCATAGGATAAACTTGGTAGCTAAAAACATCTTGCCTGTTCAAAATAAAGTACTGTATTCACTAATGAAGTGTAGCAATGCTATTAAATCTAATGCCAGATATGAAGGATCTCTTCAAGCTATTTTGGGAAGAACAAAATGCAAATCATACAAGATTTTTACTTCACAAGTGAAGTAAGATAGCTCTCTAAAGGGAACTGCTAGAAAAGATTTATGAAACTGTTTGATACTCTTAGTGATATTTTCAGAGACAAATCTGAAATGAAATATCTGTTAACAGTCGATGGTAAAACATTTGAGTTATTTAGCCAATACCTTTGAAAAACTAAGTATAGTAAATAAGCAACTTCAAGGAACAAATAAAACTCTTGTTGATGCAAAAAGCGAAGATATTTGGTATCATTACTCATATTTATTTATGTCAAAAATACGTTAACAACAAAAACTTTGAACAGTTTCATTGGCTTCAAAAATGTGAAGTAAGTGGTACTGCTTTACTTGTTATAGCCGATCACCTGAAAATTCTATTGGTTGATTTAAAATATGGATTTTCTGATTTAAAACAAATTGATTTTCCAACATGGATGATGCATCCAATGTTAGAGGATTTGTCTGATTTATCAAATATTCAGTATCAAGAATTCACAGAAATGCAGAATAATGAGTCAGTTAAAATTTGTGAGCTTTGTGAGGAAACAAAAATCAGAAATCCAAATTCAACCAAATGTGCAAGAAAACTGTTGTTCCTGTTTCTGTCTTCATATTTAGTTGAATGTAGATTTAATGCTGTAAATAATTTACTGGTAAAAAAAATGGGCTTGATATAACACAATGGGGAGACTTAAGATTGAAGCTAACCAAATTGGAACCTAACATAAGATCTCAGTGCAGCAAGCATCAAGCGCAAGGATTAAAAATTTAAATTATAGAAAAATATTTATTAAAATTATTCAAATTTAATTTTAGTTTTTCATAAGTTTTGAAAATTTACTTACTGTGCGTTTTCATTACGTTTTGAAAATTTACTTTCGAAACAGGTCACTTGTGTGCTGTGAAACTAAGCTCTCATATTTTTATTCCATAATTTATATTAGCTCAAGATATTCATATTCCCAACTCCATAATGATTTGTTTCTTAAATCCAGAGATTGGATGTCAAATAAGTTAATCTCAACATTAAAGAGATAATATTTAAATTGTCCCTAGAATTAAATTTAAGAGACTTTTCAAAAAAAGGCTGACGTCGCTTTGTTCATTAATTCCTAAAACCTACTGAGAAAAAAATTTCTTTAAAACCAGTTTTGAAATAGAAAATTTTAAAATTAGAATTAGTTTTTAAAACCCAAATATCACCTATGCATTGCAATCCACACATCGGCATGTGTTTTATGTTGCTTATATTCAATTGCTAAGAACATTTGTCTCAGATCTAGGAGACATTTTCAAATTTTAAAGGCTTAGAAGCTAAAAATCTTGGTACTTTGAAACTAAGTTTCATTTTATTTTACGTAGTTTCTCATAGGAACTAAAATTGCCTTTGAATAATATATTAATTCAAACCTTTTATATTTAAAATTTGGCACATGAGAATTGCTACTATGGTTGTTGAATCAAAATCTAAAGCACCAACTTTTCAGCAAAAATTAAACTTAATTTTAATGAGGTTCTCACTAAGAGAAAAAATTTTTATTTAAGAGAAATAAAAAAAAAAGGATATTCTTGATAAGTATTAAAATTTCTTAACTGAACAATAACACTGTTTCAAAGGCGCTTAAACAGGAAAAGTGATGACCCTTAAAGAAACCAAATATATTTATTAAAATAAACTTATTTAAACTTAGTTGCAAATTGAATCCTGCTTAAAGTTTTGTAATTGAAGAAATTAACGTTTCCTTTAAAATAGTAATTGAATCAAATGGGGTCTCACCCCCCCCCCCCCCCCCCCCACAATATTAACAATATCAAAATTTGTCTGCTCACAAAGAAAAAGATAAGTTTAGAAGTTGTTCATTAACCCATAATGCATTGTGCTAAAATAGTTTATGATAATAATATTGATTATAAAATGGAATACTGTATGTACAACAAAAACAACAGCCCATTGATTAAGGGATGAATAGCATAAGGATACTTTTAATGAGAGATTTGAGCTCGATGTTTTTGACATTTATATTTGGTCGTAATAATGACAATGTTATTCTAATACTGTTTTCTGCATTTAAGTATCAATCTCTCTCTTTTTTTTTATGTTGATTGATACCGAAATTCCAAATGCACACAAATGTAGAAAATTGAAATTGTATCTATTGGAAACAGTTGAAATTTCTTCACGTAGGGTAAATATGTCATTTTATGAAAGCTCAAAGTTATCGAAGATAAAAATAGTTTTTAACTGATAAAAATATACCTAAATGTAAAAAAAAAAGTTTTTCTTTTACAGTGTATTTTCCTTAACTTAAACCAACTTTACTCGTAATAAAAAGCTTAATTTTTACTACATACAAGTCTAAAATTTTACACATATTAAAAACTAGGCTATACAGAAAGAAGTAAACGGCACAGTAATTGAGAAACACTGCTTCAAGAAAAAATCGAGAATTAATTTATAAGTTATTATATTATACAATTGTATATTTATATAAATTAAAATTAAAACCCATTTTATATTTCCATAAAGTTAAAAAACAAATTTTTATTCAATTAAGCATACTTTTCGAATATTCTAATAGAAAGGGAAAAAAGCTAAAAAAATAATTTAAATATACAAATTTAACAACTTCAATGTATGAGAAAATTAAGTATTTAAATTTTTTTAGAAAATATTTAAAACTTTTGAATTAGAAATATTTTTCAATGAAATTATATTTTAAGTTTACATTATGAAACATTTTAAATTTTGCGTATGAAACGCTTTTTTTTAAACTTGTATAATTCATTATAAAAAAAATGCATTTATTTTTAACTATAGTTATAAAAAATTTTATATTTTTAAGCGTTTATTAAAATAGTGTAGAATGCTTTACGAAAAATCATAAGTTAAAATTTTATGAACATTTCTCTTGATTTTGAGTTTGTCATTGTTTTTGAATTTTTTGTTTCTTTATTTTGCCCTTTATTACTAACTCTTTGTCAATTGAAAGAAAAAGAAAACGCCATTTTCCCCTTCAAAGTCATTTTGCATATAAATTTTAAGTCCTGTTACTTTTTTCCTTAGGATTTATGAGATTGAGCCAAAACCGGTTACGTGACAACCATTGTTTTGCAGGCACACGCATGAATAAAAGAATTGAGTTGCTATGGATAGAATGGAATGTTTCTCTCTAAATGATCTTGAAGATCGTTTGCTTGAAAAATACTTCTTTTACACTTCAGTTCTTTTATTAATAATTTACGTCATAATTATTTTAAGTTAATATTTATCTTCATATATCTGAGGCATCTTGTCTTTTATAATTATTTAAATCTACTTAAAAATTTCGAATATCGTGAGATTGTGAATATTTTAATATTGAAAAGTGAAATCTAGTTTTAACACTTAATGTGACACTAGAATAAAAAAAAAAGTTTGCACAAATACTTTTCTTTATTAAAATGAATTTTTCATATTTATAATCTTACCTGAAATATTTTGAAAATATTGATTAATCTAGGGTTCAATAACCTCAGAATAAATGCATATATAAATTTATTCAATCATTATTTCTTTCATATCAGTTTAATTTGGTAAGCATTATTATTAAACTTATACTACTAAACAGGAATATATTTATTGATATTTAACAGTTAGGGGAAAAATAATAATAATTTGATTTTATATTAATAAATATTTGTAATTTTATATTGTCACAGGGCTTAAAAAAAAAGCATCAGATTATTTTACTATGAACCTGTGAGTAAACTGCATTCATGTGTAGAAATTACATAATTTTATATATATATATATATAAAGACGTGGAAAAGGGTTTTAATGATACAAATAATACTGTAATGTCATCAATATTTAAGAATATAGAAAAAGTTAACAAAATTTACCGAAAATCAAAATACTCTAGGAATTTCGTTGAAAAATTCTTTGTTAAAGGACTATTAGGAAGTGTAATTTAAAACCTATTATGCAAGATTTACAATACTATAAATCTCTGCCCATGTTCAGAATAAGAATGTCAATGAGTTATTGAGGAATGGCTACCCATTTCCTGTTCTAGTACCCATCATAGCTTCGGAATTGTTGCTGGCGGTTATTGATATATTTCCAGTGTCTTTCTAGAGTGTTGTACACGTGTTCAATTGATTTTAGATTCATGGACTTTGCCGGCCGATAGATCCAATGAATTTTTCCAATTAAAATAGCTCTGCGATAACCATTATACGATGTGGTGCAGAGCAGCCATCGATGAGAAATTGTAGATTCAAACTAATTTTAGCGAAGTACAGGTGGGCAAATTTATCATGGTACAGTGGGTACCAAGGATTGAATCCTTGAATGACGTGAAGTTCATACGGATACCAAACATGATACTATTTCAAGGAGGAATGCACTACTTCTAAGTATGTTCCTTTCAATGATTGGAAAATTATTAAATGTTCCTTGTTCTTTTCAGTATTTATGCGTTTAGAATCAGTAGATTGAATGAATTTGCTTTTGCAAAGAATGCATAGTTCATATGTCTAATTCTGGTGTTTCTAACAAAAGTTATATTTTCGATTAACAAAATCGTTGTAAACAGGATAAATAGGTTGCTGTTTTAAAGCTCCCAATCCACAGCAAAATGATATCAATCATCCAATAACAGAACGTGTCTTTGATTTGCTCCATTTGCTTGGTGTCTGTTCCTTGCCACCCATTGTATGATATACAAACCATTCGCCACAGTGGTTGTTTTTGATCAGTGGAATCATTGATAAATTCTGCGATATTATTTCAATCATTTGAACCACTCTTTGAGTTTTTATAAAACGATGTTGTGAAAGATCCTGAGCTCCACAGAGCCACACTTCAACCTTCTTCCAACATCTCAATGATTAGACTTAAGGTGAAGACACCAAAATTTATTTCACAAGATTGTCTTTTGGATATATCCCACTGAATCAGCAATCCGACATTGTTAATATTCATATAAGCAGTGAAATAAGTTTCTTAGAGATGTTGAGCGTTCACTGGCAGCATACTTCCGACACTCACCCAACATTTTAGGTTACATACACAAGCAAGCTTACAATATTTCATCACAGTCGGTCTTTTAATTGGTTTGTAGATCCTTTCGTTTAGCTGATATTCTGATTTTTCAGCTTCGTCTTTGGACGTTACGTTATTCATAATTTTTTAAAAGTTTTGCAAAAGGAAAAGCTGTTCAAATCTAATGCCTTTTTCTGTTAAATAGATACAATTCAGTCATAAAATTGCAACGTCCTTAGGAAGATTTCAATCAAAAAAAATAATAATAATAATAAATAAATAATTCATTGGAGAAAAATTTTGAATTTATTTTATTCTTGGTTATCTCTAAATGATATTTTTTTAAGAACTTTAAAAATATATGATTGTCTTTCTGTTGTTCTGTATTTTCTAAATGAATGTTGAAAACTTTTAAATTTACATATTTTTCTTGCCTTTTATTTAGGACTCGAAAGATATTCATGTTAGAATTACTTAAAAATATATTTGGAATTTTATTTTGCTTTATGAGCTATAATTTTGAAGCAAAGAAAGTATATTCGCTTTAGTAGTTATTAGGATATATACAATAACTCTTAATATATAATTTATTATAATCATAATTAACAATGGATTCCTGTTTGAATGGAATAAATTTTTTTTCAGAAAACTATTATTTGAAAATTTCAAAGCATCAACTTTAAAAATATGTAAAATGTTATAATTTATAAACTAATTAAACTTTAATTATTAATTCGTTGCGCATATTTTAAGTATCAAGCAATCAAATGTTTTCTCATAAAATAAGACTAAATTATAGATATGAGATACAATACGTACTGTTACATTAAATTTGCAGTGCGCGTAAATATGTATATATATTTACATACATACACACACACATACATAATGTATATATACAAAATTGGTAGATTCGAATATTGATTGCTGCGATATTCAATACCTGATTAAACTTCTATAATTAGAAGAAAATTAGAGTTGCAAGTTTTTATTCTTAAAGAATAAAGCTGTTTTAGAGTTATGTGTATAAGAAAATTTTCTACTCCATTCTAAATTTTTATAGTTAATATGTATATTAAATATATATAAATTTTGATATGTATATATACTAACAATGGAACTAGGAAAAAAATTGGGCTTGGAGCATGGTACAAAATGCAACAATGCAGAGGTGCCACACATCTGACAAGCTCAAGAGAAGAAGAAGAAGATATATACTACTTATTGCATAATTCTTATAGTAATTTCTTTTAATCATTATTAAGTGATTTTTTTTCTTTAAAGAAAAAATCATAGAAAATCTGTCTGTAGAGATTTGAATAAGTAGTGCGATAAGTGGGAACAATAACAGAAATAATGCAATCGATGATGAATCGACCAATCAAAATGAAGAAAAATTATTTAAGATTTCAAAACAATATATTTGGTGGTTGTTGAAATCTGCAGTGACTAATTGAAATATTTTAGTTAGGCTGAGATTTGACCATTCTTCTGAGATCTAAATTAAAAGTATTAAAGATTTTGATCTACTTTTTTAATTATTTCATAATTATGATTACAATATTACAGATATATACATTTAACAATACCACACTTGATAAAAATTTGGATTATCTTTATTTAATCTTATTTAAATAATTCTTTAGGAAATTTTCTTCTGTTTTCTGATGTTTATAGCAGTCTTATTTTCCAATTATTTTTTATTAAAAATTACTGCGTACATGTTTAATTTATTAGTTCTAAAATTTAATCTCAATGAAAATGTTTATTTTGGTATTTAAAATCACGTTATTTAATATATATATAGGATGCCTGTCTTAAATGTTGAAACATGTTTGCTTAAATAGATCAATTGAAAAATTGCTTAAAAATTTATTTACATTTGAATATTATGCAGTTAGTATTCTAAAGAAAGTTATAAAATGTAATAAAAGAAAGCTATTTATATGAAATAGGCATCTCAAAAGTGTAGAGAAAAGAATTTTATATATATTTTAAGCACAGACTAATTCAAGATGAAAGTAAATCTGACGCCGTTTGTCCGTAATCGCGCCATTAAACTCCACAAAACAAATCAAACACGTCAAATAAAGATGAAAGAAAATTGCTTTTATAAAGTAGGAAAACTCATCGAGAGCATAAAACTTGCTTAAAATTTTCTGAATACTCTATCTAAAATGAGTCATTTGTTAGCTAGAGAATTTCTTAATTTTTAGTTAAAAAGAAAGCCAAAAAAAAAAAAAATAAATAAATAAATAAATAAAAAAAATTACAACTTTAAATTCTTGCACTTTTAGCATTTATAAGTATTAAAACAAAAATGAAACAAAAAAAAAATCATACCTAGATCAACCTTAATCAGCAATATGATAGCAAGATTTAGAAAGTGACTGTTATCCAAAAAATATCAACTAAGTCTCCACAAATGATTATTTCTTAAGATAGCAATTCACTGCTTACAAAGAGTCAAGAAATTAATTCTTTTGCGATGAGTTTTAAGAAAAAAATGTTCAAAAAGCCTTTTTAAGAAAATGTTAATAATAAAAAAAATAGCATCAATTCGAACTCATTGTTTACTATGATGAGTGGCTTTATGTTGTCTTTGGGAATAAAAAAAATGTACTTTAAAAAGTTTAGAGTAATTAATAGAAATTACATAAAAAAAAATATATATATCGAGAGCATTTTATGGCAGACAACCAGAGCGAGTATTTACTACTTAACATTGAAATTTTCATAATTCAGCCAAAATTCTTGTATGATTATATATTCAATATAAGTAAATGATTAAATTCCAAGTAAAATCCAAGTCAAAAGATCAGTTTTTTGTTCAAAAATTTATAAATGAATTTATAAATTATTGTGAGATTAGGAATATTATGCAGTAAGTAATTAAATTCCAGATCAAATTGAGCGAATTTTCGGTAAAACATTTATAAGCAAAATGGTGGTTGTGTAAGTAATTCAGATGTGTATTTGTATCGGGTCGATATGAAGTAAATGATCAAATTTAAAAAGCTATATTTTATTTAAAAATTCACAAATAAAATGGTACTTGTGAAAATTTTAGAACAACTAATGTAGAAAGTAATGAATCCAATAATGGTTGCACGTAGCATGTTTTCTAAAATTGTGAATCATTTTTGTTCACGAATGATATAAATTGGGTCTTAGATTTACGAAACATTTAAAATGCCGAACTTAGCTTTATGTAATCTTATTAAGGCTAATCCTGGGTCCCATGTTGGTTAAAGAAAGATGTCAACTTGTCTGGGATATTCCTGTGACATATTCTTATCGTAATTTAATTATCTTATTGAATAATACAACTCTATTATGAGATAGAATGAAAGGGATCTTAAGATGTTCTGGTGGTACAGCTCATCTATAATTTTTCTCGAGCCATGAGCGAACTTTATTACTAATTCAAATAATATTCTACCAGATAAGTGAGCACGCCACAACGTACAAAAAGTAAGATAGC
>JAPDSC010118901.1:186752-229098 GCA_026290005.1 Latrodectus geometricus
GGAGGTCACGTTCGACAAAATACTTCTTAATAGAACATCAGCTCAAAATGAAGCAGAAAATCGGTCTTGGAAAGAATTCATTGAACTGTTACAAAATGTCAGACGATTTCATTAGCCTGTAGAACAACTTTTTTGTAGTTTAGAACAATGAATGTTTCTCAATTTAAAAGTTTTATTTATGATTATTATTTATGAAATTTATGATCATTAGACAACCATATTGAAACAGTTAAATCAATTTTTTCTGGAATTTTAAAAAAAGGCTTAAAAAATATTTTTTTAAATTTAAAAAAGAGTCAATAGAATAATTAATAACGATTTAAAATAATTTTAAACCCTCTTATTATAAATTATTGTAAAATAGGGTTACAGAAAAATGATATTAGAAAGTTTTGTATAATTTATAAAAATTATAAAAATGTATAGAACAATTCTTCAAAGAATAAAGAAAACATCTTGCCAATCTGAGGGGAAATTATAGGATTTCCTCAAATGGACAAATAACAATTTGCATCACATGAATTTTGCAGATTATTAATAATTCAGAAATGAGGGGAAGTAGTGAAAAACTTCTGTACAGCACTCTATAATATAATCATTTTCTTTATGTCGAAAGATGGATGATGGAAAACAGAAACTTAGAACAGTTTTACTGGGAACAAATTTCGGCACGTTATTTTACTGAAACTCAGAATTCCCTTATGACACAAATGGCTGCAAATTATCAGAGAGGGTGCTTGACTAACAGTAGCAACAAGACCGTATTTAGGTGATGTTCCTAAATGTTCCAAGCTATACCTACTTCCCATACCTTAAGCCAATCCCACGTTCCTTTGATTTAAACAATCTTCATGCAACGCGTGGAATCGATCAATTCATGAAGCTCTCTTTATATTCAGATAGGCCATAAATTTTAGCCATTGAGTTATTGCCATTGAGTTAGTCATTGAGCCATCATTGAGTTAATGAAACTGAAGAGAAATTTGCCAGACCAAACAAATTTTTCCGGTCTTCAGCAATCTATAATGTTACTCGCTAGTTCATGTGACTTTGCAGAGTCTATCTTTAATACTTATCAATCCCAAAGTTAATTGTACTGCATCCGAGATTTCGAATGCCTACAGCATGAAGAGATATTTGCACAATTCGAACCTGATGTTGCTCCAATATTGAAACCGGTAAAAATATGGGTTAGTATTTTTTTTTTATCTTTGAACCTATATTGCTGAACAGTTAATAGTCGTGTCTTTCAGTGTCTATTTTTTAATTTACATATGTCGGAAATTTGTAGTTTTACTAGACTCTTTATATTGACAATAGATTCTTGCAAGCTTAACAATAACATTTCTTTGTACTTGGAATACACTGTGGCCCATCTCACAAATATGCCAAAGATTTTAGTCCTCTCATTGTATCAGAAGTTGCGTTTAAGGACAGCATTTTCTTTTTATGATGTCAGCATGTGTTCCAAATCTTCTTAGCAGTTTATTTTATATTAACCTTGATTCTGATATCATTTAGGGGATAACCTAACTGATAAATAGAATATTTTTTATAACTTTATTATTTATTTTTTATTATTTGTTAGAATACTTTTTATAACTTCTACTACCACGTTGTGTATTTAGAGAAGACTTTTCATATTAAGCAATATTCATATACTGGAAAGAAAACTTAGAAGAATTTAAGCACATCCACACTGACAAATGTATAAAAAACGCGAACTCATCGTCCATCTTCTATAAGGTAAACAAGAAAGTTCTTGCCATTTTCGCGTTGCCACTGAATAAAGAGAGAATAAGTATGCTAATTAGTATATGGCGTAACTGAGACATCGGTCAGTGAAGAATAGTGACATCTATCATACAAGCAAATCCACCGATCACATTCATCAATCGTAACTCAAACAATAGCGAAGAGAAATAAATGTGTCGAAGGAGATCGTTTGGTGTTTGCTTTACAACTTCAAAATGGGCTTATCAGCTGCTGCATCGTGTCGCTGAATATGTTGAGCGTTTGGGGATAGTGATGTGAATAATATCACAGCACTATCATCCCAGGATACTGTCCCGCACAATGCAAGACCACTTATGTACCCAAGCAAGGTTATGCTTC
This sequence comes from Latrodectus geometricus, assembly GCA_026290005.1. NCBI lineage: Eukaryota > Metazoa > Arthropoda > Arachnida > Araneae > Theridiidae > Latrodectus > Latrodectus geometricus. The sequence goes on from JAPDSC010118901.1 coordinate 188,868, forward strand.
ATGCCTGGTGATTAATAGTCAAGGGGTTCACTATGATCTACTACCAACGGGCTAAACCCTAACTGCAGAATTATACTCGCAGCAATTGGAACGTCTACGACAGGCACTGCAACAGAAGGAGTCATCACTGGTTAATCCCAAGGGTGCACTGTTCTACGATAACGCGAGACCGCATGTCGCACGGGTGTCTAGGAATACCATACAGCGACTTGGTTGGAAGACTTTGTGACTTCCTCTTTACTTACCTTATCTTACACCATCAGTTTACCATTCTTCAACTCCCTGGACAATCATATTCGTGGAAAATCATTCATCAATGAATCAGACTTGTGCCAAGTACTCACGGACCTTTTTGAGTGCAAAATACCCAAGTTTTACCACAAAGGGATTACATAACTGGAGACACGTTGGTAGGAGGTGCTGCATGCCGATGGTGGACTTACAATAGGCTACACTTTCTGTAGGTCATGTTCTTTTGGGTCATTGAAAGCGGCAAGTGTGATTTAGTGTTTTCCTTGTTTATTTAGCCGGGACTAGGATCGAGTTCAGGACATAGCACAGTTCTACCAATATGCCAAAGTCCATTAATAATGATTTAGCGATATAATTTTCAGGTGTAGTAGACTACAACTTATCCAAACTTCAAATCTATCAGGATAACAGAAAGTCTTAAGTTAAACTTAATCAAATTTAAAATGAATGTATTAGAAGAATAAGCCATAAAAAAGAGATTATTTTATTATACAATTTTTTATTCTATTTTAACACAACATGGGTGTTCTTTTCTAACCTATGAATTGATTTTAGATAGAAAAACAATTTTTTACTGGCATTCAAAATTGAGTTTTTAATTCCATCCATAATAATAGACTACTTACTACTGCATTAAACTGGAGATTAAAATCATATTAACATATGTGTACTAGTGAAATCATTCCCTCCTGAGCTAATTTTATTCGAAACAAAATTTGTAATGTAAAATAATGAAAAATCTAGTTTTTTAGCATTTTAGTTACACACACAGAAAAGTCTTAAATGGCATGTAGTTAAAAAATGTTATGCATCGCAAAACCATGTGCCAGATCAAATTTTGAGATTTTCTCCCTAACTTTGGAAAAGGGGAGGGGTATTTAAGGTCTTTACAAAAAAATTGGATGTGTCTTAATTCATTCTAAATAATATCTCATTTATAATTTAAATACAAAACAAAAAATGTTTAATAATGACGCAACTTATAGATATTATTTAATAAATCCTACTTATGAGTATGTGACGAATAACCAAAGGTCACATACTCATACTTGAAAGTATTTGCATTTAAAGATACATTCTTTAAACATAAACTTGCTCTATTTACAATTAAATACAATTCAAACAATTATCTTGAACTATTTTTATTATGGTGATTATCATTGCATTGTTAAGTGTTTAATTATAAATTTCAAAATTGTTTACGAAAAAAATCAGTTTTTCTGAATATAAATGCTTAGATGAGCTCATATCAGTGCAAAAAGTACCTTTGCCAGATGTATTTGACGCTTTCTAATGTATTCTTTTCCTTAAATTTTCGATGTTACATTAAGGACAGTTTATACTTTGCATCAATCAAGAATTAATAGAGTAGTTGTACAAAAATATGGTTTATTCGAATAATACTACTTCTGAAAATATTTTACGTAAGCTTAAAATGATTCAGTTCTAACGAATATACAGGATTTACGAGCTTTGCGCCAATGTAAAGATATTTGTAGGTTCAACACATAAGTTACAATTTTAATTTGTTTGTGCATCTCTCATCACATGTAGCGCAGCTTGTCCTTTTTGGACCTTGCGCCTCAAAACCCAACCAACCAACCTCTCATCACATGCGAGCATGCGCATCAACGTTTCCTACACTAGCAAACATTGTTATTCATGGATGCAGAACATGACAAAGTGAGCAATCTTCAATAAACTAAATAACGCTGTTAACGGTTTTATTCTAGATTGTTTCATTAAAAGATGAATAGGACTTTAAACAACATCTATACAATATAGGGAGACAAAATTAATAGACAGATTTTATCAGTGGTATTGTGGCTAATATTCGGCTATATTTTATTCCACAATCATAGCGATCAACTTTACAACCTATTTTTTTTATCATGCCTCAACAGCATTTCTTGAACAAGATGCGTCTTCGGTTAATTCGGGATTCGAGCTCACTACCTTCCAATAATAAGAACGACCAGGTAAATGCTGAGTTTTTATCTCTCTTCTGTATATGTACTAGGGTCCTAATTGGAGCCCAGTTTTTATAATAATTCACAATAAATAAAGAATAATACACATAATTAGGAATTCAATGCAACAGATAGAGATTATAAATACTTGTAGTACAATATAACTTTAATTTTGCAATTGCATGCAACATTATTATAAAACAATATAGCATGATAAATCAATATTATGTAAAAATATATAATTACTGTTCATTTATAAGCTGATACTCCACTTGTTTTTGATAATTTTTTTTTCTTATTTTGTTTTCTGCAAAGCTTTCATTATCGTAATCAATATTTTTTGTTATATCAGAATTCAAACATAACATGAAAAGTTGGGACAATTTTCCTTTAAGAACATATGATTTTACGGCAGAGTTTAATCTCTTCAATAGTGAAAAAGACCTTTCCCCAGTGCAATTTGAAATTGGTAATGATAAAAATATTCAGAATGCTGTCTCACACACAACATTAGACAATGAAAAGGAAACATAAAATAAACTCTTTCTAGATTTGGGAGCCCTCTGGTAGAGGGGCCTAGTAGTGATCCCCAGTGGCTCAGTAGCTTTACGCCGCTTCTTGTAAGAACAGCGAAGTGAAGCATTTGCCACGGGCAGTGATTAGAAGGATGACCATATTTCCTCTTACCGGGTTGTTGGAGCTCCGTGGTTTAGCGACATGTCCACGTTAATTTGTGACAACCGAAATCCTTCCGTTGCTGTGGCGTAGATGTGGAGAGGACAGTGTCAACTCTAGTACGTCACCTAACTGTGGTTCAAAATTAAGAGATTGGTGGTGGGTGAGTATTCCAAATCCGTTAAACCTTAAGGTACAGTCTGCTACTCGCCTGCACCACTATGTGTGTGCATGTAGAAACAGGTAAAATTCACAAATATATTTCTACATATAACTACATATGTTACATATAACCGTATATACTATATGATTTATATATAGAGCTGAATTTGACATTATGACTGCCTAAATTCAAAAACAGATCAATTGTCAGAGTTGTGAATAGTTAAATCAAAATATAATTATTTTGATTTCATTTCTCACAGCTAGATTCTTAGTTAGTTTTTATCTAAAATCAGTTTCCTTTTTTTTTTTTTTTTTAAATTATAGACCAATTGAACCAAAACAACATACACAATGTGCTTTTAATTTTTCACATATCAAATGCAGGGTTGATTACATAGAGTCAAAGTTAATCATGAAATTAAAAATCTTGCTAAAGAATTTTCTTTAAGAGCTGTGGAGATAAAATAACATTGAGGTCCACATATATATTTATTGAATAAAAAAAAAACATTTATAGTTTTTGGAATAATACATTTTTGAGAATTATTTTCAATTTACGGTATGCAGAAAAAAATTAATGATTACAGAAATACGTGAATCAAACTAAGGAAAAAATTCAAAGCAGTTGGGGATTTAAAATTTAAAAATGAACCCGCTTTAAGTAAAAGCTCGGACATTTGTAAAATGTAACGACACGTGAAGTCATTCTCCTGTTTTTTTCTCAGGCACTCACAATAAATAGTAATGCGCGCATACACAAAGCTCAATGTAAAATCGCAGGAACAGACACACAAGAATTTATTTATAAAATCTATAAACTCTTCAGCAATATGAAGCAGATATCTGGGATTTTTTTGTGAAAGATTTCTTATTTTTTTTATCTCAATATTATTCATTTTTAGCAGAAATGATTATGGATATTAATTGTATTATCAAGTAAACTGTCCGACAGCTAGTCTGAAAGGTGCGGCATAGAGACAGGGTTATCAGCTCAGATGATGACATCGTCATTTAAACTTTGTTCCAAATTTAGGAGATGTTTGGCTGTGCTTAGCAGCTCTTTGATAAGCAGAAATAAACAGTTGGAAATTTACAGCAATAACTTAATCATAGCAACATTTATTAAAGGAAAAAATTGCACTTTTGATAACATAATCGTTTTAATATATAATACTATAAAAATCTATTTTTTAATGAATAGTAAAATTCGATTTTTTTCTTAAATGTATACATGTAAAATTTTAAAGCATCCGGCAAATAAAATAAAAATTTTCCAATTAAAAATTATTTTTTTATTTTTAAATATTTGAGAATAATAAATAAACAGAAAAAATAATCCCTTTAATTTGTGGCTGGTTTCTTTCTGCATTTGAAATAAGTGATAAATTTAAATAATTGCAAGTCTAACATACTGGATTTTTCTTTTAATAAGATATTGAAAACGTAGGACTATAATGAAAGATGATCTTTTCATAAAAAGTACAGAAAAAAGAAATTCCAACTTGACCTTGAGAAACGACCTTAAACATTTCTTCCTGTACAGAAAGGGTTGAAAGAGGTAACCGTGTACGGTTTTTGTTGTGACCTTGTGTGCTTGCTCTTCTTCAAAACCAAACCGGTCGGAAGCCGCGCGTATCGTCTAATTAGCTGTCTTCTACGTTCTGCCTGCTCCCATAAATTAATATCATAATCGAAACATCGCCTTAAGTGAAGTAAATTTATAACAAATAATGAATTTACTCAGTAAATATTTGAGAATTAACTTCATTAGATGAAATATTTTATCAATAAAAAATTCGAATGTAACTAATATGAAAGAATCGAAGAATTAAAAAATGTTATTTACAATTCTAGTCCAAACAAATATTTTAATAGTTGAATTTTTTTAATGTATCCGAAAACTAAAGCGCTATATGTACCTCAAAGTGATAAGTTGAAATTGTACATTGATTTTTTTTCTACACTAAAATATAATTTCGGAATCATTTAACGCAAATATTTTTACTCTATTAAAAGAAGCGCTTATTTCAATTTTAGTTTTATGACATACGTAAATTATATCAGATAGACTATGATTATAAATTAATCTAGTACAGAAATAAGTAAAATTTAAAATTTTAAAAAGTAGTAATTTTTGATATTGGACTATATTCTGAGTGTATTGATTTTATTTTGATGTTTTGAAAAAAATTAGCAGTGTGCAGATAAAGTACTTGATGTTATTTAATTTTTTTTTCTATTGAATATACAATTTATAAGGTATTGTGACATATGATGAAGTAAATTAATAACTAATGGAGAAATATTTCTTGTATAATATTTATGGATGACCTATTTTTTACCAAGGCACTTTTGACATTTGTACACAACAGTGCAATTTTGAATAAAAACATTCAAAATTAATTATTTTAGTTTCTTTTCCATCTTAGCAAGAATACTTAAAATTAGACTCTGAATATTTTTTTTTTTTAAATTTTTTATAAACTGTCATATACTGTGAAAAAATAGCTATGTTTATCCTCAAAACAAAACATTTCGCGTCAGAAATCTGCTTAAATCATTTTGTTCTGTCAGAAACACAATGCACAAAAATCACCTCAATCGAAATTTATTCCGTGCTGACTGCGCAAAGATGAAGTGATAAATCTTTTAACCATATTTTCTCTTTATTCATATGAGCGAAAAGAAAATGTTTCCATTCCTGTCTCGTTTTTAGAAAAGAAAATGTATGTTTACACACACCAAAAACGTGTTGGGTAACAACGAAACAAGAATAAAAGAGAGAGAGAGAGAGATCGTCTCGTTGCCATTTTGCAATCACTTAAAAGTGCGTCCTTGAACGGCGGCCGAAACTGATATGGATTGCCCTTCTGTCTGCTGGGCGGGATGAAATGTAATCCTGATAGTTTCCACGCGCGTGTTTCGATTGTTGAATCTTATGTTTAGGGTTGGATTATGCTAATTCGTTTTCCCCAATTGAAAGAGAACGTTTGCTAATGAATATATTTATAAACATAAGATCGTTTTCAGAATATAATACCGCACGGTCTGTCTCATTTGGTGATTGATCTTAAATAAATCACGTGAGTTTGGAGATAAAGATCACATCGATTAGTCTGGTATTCCACTCTTTTTAAGGCATTTGTCTATCAAATTTATGTTGACACCAAACTCTATATTATTTTTATCAACTATACTCCCCCCACCTTTAAATTTGCTAAAGCCCAGAATATAAAATTCAATCATATAATGGAAAAAAAAAAACTGATAAGGAAAGAAATTTTATTGTTTAAAAACAAACCTACCTGAAATAATTCTGAAAGAGAGTGAGAATACACATTCATTCAATTCTATTGATCAAATTATTTATAATCCTTTCGAATTTTGTTTTCTGAGAAAGTAATTTGTGACTTCTTAAAGCATCAAAATTTAGAGGGAGGGGAAAATATTTCAGTAAGAAAACCAAGACTTTATTTATTAAATGAATTTATTGTATATGTCTCGGCATGAATCATTTTGCACATTATTACTCTACAGTGATACAACTAGATTGTTTTTGATATCGAATGTGCTAAAAATTATTCAGAATACTTATTTGCACGTTGCTGTAAAAAGTTCGAAGCTAAGTGGTATATTTTTGATTGAAGGTGTAACTAGTTTTTAAGTAACTAGTATTACAATGCGAATTTTGAATGCTCTTTAAAATGTATGTGTACGTTTCTTCAACTAGTCTAAATATATTTCAAAGTAAAATATTATTTTCGAGTTATTGTTAAAATGAAGGTATATATATTAATTTCCTTCATTAGAAAACTATTTCACAAAATACGTCTATTATTATACATTCTTTATAATCATAAGAAATTATATTTAAAAACTGATTGTGGAAAACGGTTTTAGAATTTAAAACTATTCATATCAAAGTTTTAATGAATTTAAATCCGAAATTGTTTCATTTTATGAAAATTAGATCAACAACAATATTTGGTGAATGTGTTTTTTATTTGGTAATTTTACTTTATCTTTCAAATCGATCTTTCCTTTCGATCAAATCATTCTTTCGATTCAAAGAACGAATCAATCTTAAAAAGATCTTTAAAAAATCCTTTCGAATCGATCTTTAAAATAGGAAAAATCAGTATAATTTAAAATATACGAAATATTTTTCAGTATTTGCGTGTGCTAATTTCACTTTTTGTTTCTTTCTGTTAAAATAATTTTCTTTTTAATCGATATATTTTTTGTAGAATTACTAAGATATAGCAGACATGCTGTCTTGACTTTATTCACAGGCCTCAATATTATGACATTTGGAGAAAGATTTCTAATCTATTAAGGTTTTATTCTTTTATCGTGCACTAGATGGCGCAACTAATTTTAGAAAGAACGATCGGACTTATTAGTTCTAATAAAATTGTGAATTTATCAATAAATTATATAAGTGTTTTTGGATGAACATTAGACTTCATATCATATTCTATGAGAATTTATGGATTTGCTTCCCTCACAAACCTCAATAATTTCTTTTTCCTTTTTTTTTTTTTTTTTTTTTTTTTTTTTACCAGCTGATTTTTGTCATTGTCAGGTGCGAGGGGAGAGGAGAATAGTCCGATTGTGCGATTCATTATGTTTGCGAAGCGACCATATGTTTCCTTTTTGGGAAAATATAAGGTAGTTAAACTTTGTCAGGCTTCAAACATAAAGGTAGTGGAGGGAAGCACACTTTTTCCTCGTTAACATTACCTGAAATAAAATTAATTTTTCTATCACAAATTTCTATTTTATCTCTAAACCATAAAATTTTTTCAATGAAATTAAAGAGCATGTTTTTTTTTTGTTTTTTTTTTAATTTACACTCTATATATACAATTTAAGAAATTAAATATTTGTGTTAATGCTGAATGTGAAGATAACGACAAGCAACTTAGCCAAGTATTAAAATATGTAATATAAAATTAAAAAAAAAATTTTTTTTGAAAATTTCATAAAATAATTATTTTTTAATGCTACAAATATGAATTTCATTCCACATTGTAGTTTTTTCACCAATGAATTTTGCAAAACGACAAAATGCATACATAAAATATCGCAGTTAATAAACCCTTTGTGCTTACTAATGATTATTTCTCCATTGAAAATTAATAATTTCGATTTTTAATATTAAAATTTCTTGATAAACTATTATATTAAATTTTTGTTTTTGCCGTTAAAAAATGCAGTAAAAATTAATGAATTTATTTTATTATACATTTTATTTTATTATACATTTATTTTATTAATTCTCGATTATGGTCAAATTATGAAAATTTAAAAAATTCATGCGCACTTTATTTTGAACAATAACAATCCTATTAAAAGTGCTTTTTCTTTGTAAGATTTTTTGTTCTTTAATATTTGATGATTTATCATAAGTGTAACATATCATAAAGTGCAAAACAAAAAAAGAAAAATAAACTTAATACGCAGCATATTTAAAGTGTTTTGAACAAACGATTGTTCTAGTTCAGATTTTTTTCGTTGTCTTCCAAGAACAACTTGTTGTCATGGCAAAAGTGATGGCAACAGTTCTTTCGATGCGGAAGTCCTACAACAATGGCTGTCGCTCCGATTTTCAAGATACGCTCTTCAATAGATTATTGCACTTATTTTGAGCTCCATTTCATTCATTTTTTAAATTGTTTGTGTGTGATTATGTTTTCAAACTTCAAATTTTCTTTCTAAAAACATCAAAGGTTTTTTTTTTTTATATCAACTAAACACAATAAATAATTAAAATAAAAACATTTTCCTGTAGGTTTAATTTACTTGAATTATTATTCATAATTTAAACGTTATCATCTATATTAATGTTGTGTAAGAGACTTCGATGGAAAATAATCTCAATCGGTATAAAAGGATTGATGTAATGTAAATTTTAAGAGTTATTAGAATTTTCATCGGACATCATTTTCTTTGCAATACACAAACATATTTTTTGTAAATTTATTCAAAAAAAAACCGTAGTCAATTATATTTCATTATTTATGATTTATGTCAGTATTTAATTAATTCATAGTTTGAAAGTAAATCAAATCACTTAATAATCCTATTTAAACTATTATATGACTTACATTTTATACAACTTATCTTTTTTTTACATTATTATGTAACTTATTTTAATCATTAAAATATTTTTGTACATTTTTATTTTTAAATATATATAGATAACTCATTATGAAATTATAAAAGTGATATACGCGCGCGTGTAAAATATTATAATTTTTAATACTATTTATTAAAGTTTCATGCAGGAAACAATATTGATGTAACAGAAATTGTAAGATATTCGTTTCCTTAATCTTTTCGAATTAGTTTTATTGAGATATAAGTACGTTTATGATCATAACTGCAAAAGGGAAGAAATCAATGAAGAAAGAAATTTTGTAGTTGAATTTTAAGTTTCTTGTATCAGCATCAGTACCCATGGTGTAGTGGTTATCACATCCGCCTAACACGCGGAAGGTCCCAGGTTCGAAACCTGGTGGGTACATGACTAATAATTTTTTATTTTTTTCATTAGTTTCAGTTATTATAGAAACCGAGATCCAAAATTAAAATTTATTTTTTCTGTCATTTTATTCTGCAATTCCAATTTATATTTTTTTCAGTTCTTTATTTTATGCCACTTTACCAATTAAATTTAAAATTTGAATTATTTTTCATTGGTTAACATTTTTGTGTTCATGTATATATGAATATACGCTAACGAGAAGAAAAAACGTCACTAGTTATTATATTATTAATTTAGTAATTTCATCGTCTTCAATATTATCTTTATTAATTATATTGACGTTTTTTTATCTTTAATAATAATACGAGAAAAATAAGTTTTCTTTGGCAAATTGAGCTGTGCTGTAGCTGAAAATAAGAAACACTTTTTCTTTACGCAGGGTGAAGCTTTCAGAGTTGATTTTATCAGCATTTAAAAAAAATGATTTTGTATTAGTAGGATGACCGATATCATAACTAGCTATTTTATGGAACATCTGTTTTTAATCAAATACTTACGGCCAGCCATGTGGAAGACAGAACAAAATAAGAAAAAGTACAGCCAATCAGAACCAAGGTGACAGATAATTATTCTTCATGCGATAGTGCGCTAAGTTTGGCATTGCTTTTGATTTTGAAATAAAATGTAGAACAATCTTTATGGAAGGGTCAACGTCTGAGGAGTAAGCTTCATATAAACGTAGCAGGCTCAAGGCGACAGCTCTACACATACTCTAGCCAAATAGTCTGATATTATGAATAAAATTATTCTGTGAAATATTGTTTGAACTGAAATATTTTAAGTTATGTATATGTTTAATATTTGTAATTTTTACTATTTTTGTATTTGTTTTTATTCAATATTTTGTAATGTTGTAATTGTTTTTATTCAATATTTTGTAATGTATTTGTGTCTGTATGTAAGCAGGACCCGATTTAGCCTGATTGGGACCCGAGGCATAAACTTCTTTGGGGTTCCCCTCGGCTTCACAACAATAATAAAAGAAAAATATGATTATTTTGAAATTCAAGGCAACAGAGAAAGATTATAAATAGTATAGTAATATAACTTCAATTTTGATTCGATTTGGGGGCCCACTTCTAAAGTGAGGCTAAAGGCAACTGCCCCGTTTACCCCTGCTTTAATCAGGGTCTAATTGTATCTTTTGTTACTAAATTTTTGTATGGATGTTTCATTAAAATTTTTTATTAAATATAGACATAAAATATGTTTATGATGCGGAAAATTTATCCTATATCAAATATTTTGATTGGAATTTGTTTTATATGTTCCTACTTAATCAATGATGATATTTTTTACTATACCGGTGGTGTTTTCATTTTGAAAGAAGTTGAATGTTTACCAACTATCTGACATGTAACTGCCATTTATTTAAGAAAATTTAATATTTTCTTGAAATTCATGGGTATTTTTAATATTTATAATTAAAGCAAGATAATATTTTATAATTAATTTTTAATAAATAATTTGATTGTATTTTTCATAAATTAAATTTCATATTATTTTTTCAAAAATGTATAATATTGAATGCAGTAAAGCACCTATCGTTGATTCATCCTCTGAAAAGTTTTCTGGAACTTTTTGTTTATAAATAATTTAACATTACACACCTCCCAAATTTATTCAAAAATAATATTTCTTCTTTTTTAATATATTATATAAGCTGAAAATAATTTAAATGGTTTCAGAAGGTTCATTTTTTAAATTACGATGTTTTCTAAATTTGTACCAATGGAAAATTATGTAAAATAGATTTAACTATCTTTTGCTTTTTCTCTCTAGTCAAAACATTTATAAAATCCTATTCTATAAGTATATGAATAATTTTATTAATTTTAACAGTAATATATAATTAAATTTATAATGTAATTTATATGTATTCACATTCATTTATTATGTACATATAAAATGTCTCAAAGGAGAAAGTTTTCTAAATTTTATGTAAAATATATGCATTTTTATATATTTTATATTTTGAATCATATTTTAATTCGATTGTCTAAATGACTGATTACATGACATTCAACAAAATCAGCTTTAAATATATTTAATGTGTTCCCCATTTTAATTACTTTTGATTCTTTCACAAACCATTCTTTTTTCATACTTATCATTTCCAACATATTGTATTCTCATTACTTTTTAATTATCTGTAAATCGGAGCAAAGATTTAAGTATGATGTTCCAAACTGTTGACAGAAATGGACTTCTGGTACGACCAGATAAATTTTCAGTTTTTTATTTATTTGAATTCAATATGGAGCTTTAAATTATATAGCTAATTTTAAAATTCTTTGTGTTGAAACAGAGAATCATTATGATCACAGTATTTAAGAAAATATTTTCGGTCCCTAATTACTTAGAAAGTAACATTTTGATTTTTTTCCCTTACTCCTTCGTAAAAACCATTTTGTTTTTTCCCCCCTCAGTGAGGAAAAGTGTATTCTGGAACAAGGCAAGTGCACTGTACCTTCTATTTTTGTCACTCCTTTCTTCCCTGCATGAGGTAAAAAAGAGGGGGTGAAAGTTGAGGTTTGAACGGCGGAGGGAAGGAAGGTCATCCAACCCTTTGAGGCTTCCCCTCTTTCTCTCTTCACTGGGTCATTTCACTTCAGTTCGATTATCGTATGAGGGGAACGGATAAAGAACGGGTTTTCTCCACCTGCATGCTCGGCTTGTCTGTGACCACGCTGTTTTCCCCCCCTCCCTCTTTGTGGAGGGAGGGTGATATCAATTGAGTAAAGGATTGGGGTGGGGAAAAGTGCGATATGAATTTGGCATACAAATTTAGGAGACGATCAAAGATAGCGAAAATCTAAGTAGATGAATGCGATTTTTAAGGCTATAATTAAAGTTTTGATAAGTAATTTCAAGTTTTAATTCCGTATTTATAATTATTTTATTAAAATTTAGTAATAAAATGAAGTATTAAGAGATACAATTGTCACGCGAGCGTGAGATTCTATCAGTATTAATTTTCATAAATATTTTTTTAAGAATAATAATCTAAATTTGCTAGTGCATATGTTGCATAAACATCTTAAGATATTGTTCTTTTTATGATTTGCATACTTTTAATCACTATTATGGTGATGATGAAGATCTACTATTCTTACGTAAAATCTAAAGTCCTAAGTCAATTTATTATTACTATCGCCATGTGACTCAGTGAAATACCCCCTCACCCGTCTCTCTTCCACAAAACTCCAGTTTGCTATATTTTTATAATTACGGAAATAAAGATAAAAGTGTTCGGCAGAACTAAAAACTGATTTTTTTATAACTAGGAATTTATCGCTTTTTTTCTATAAGACACAATTTTTTTAATCTATTGACATAAATGAATATAAATCTAACAAAATAAATAAAAAATTTAATTCAACTTTTTTTCTTTGACCACCCTTTTATTTCTGTTGAAGGATGCTTGTAGTACTATTATCATAATTTCATGAGATATTTTAAAATTTGAAAGTTTCCCAAATCTTAATGAGGTAAAATAAATTTCGTTTTTAATCAGGTTGCATAAAAATCAATATATAATTTTTATTTTTATAATTGTCATATGAAGTATCTTATATTAATTTTGTAATTACATAAAATTTGTAACTAAAAGTGCACAAATGCTTTTTTTTGACTAGGCCCTAAACATTTTGATTTTTCATCGAATTTGTTTGAAATATAATATATTAATTGTAAATTAAATAAGAAATAAAGTCAGGATTAATATTTACCTTGTTCTCTCTTTCAGTACTAATATTAAATATTTTTAAATTTTATACGAATTTATTTAATTTTTAAAGAATAATTAAAATTATTTTAAGAAGATTGTTTTAATTAGCATGTAAATGGTTGTAAAATGTAACTTCAAAGAGTCAATATCTCGTAAATTTTCAACGAGATTAAAAAGAGATGAGGGAAACATACATTTTTTATGAAAATTACATTATTAAAATATACTTAATTTTTATTAAAATTTTATATTAGTTTACTCTGCGTCCGACCTCGTTGTGATCTGGATTTGGTGGTGACAATAAAATAGGTGTGGAACAACAAGCTTTTACTTCAATTAACTCGTTCTATGAGTAAGAAAACCGGAAGCAAAGTTTGCCGATTAGAAGGCTAGACTTTACTACTGCAATATCCGTTCTATCCATTATTTCCAGAAATATTTTTCGATTTGTTTGCCCATTCCAGTGGATATTTCAACATAACTACCAACATTTTCTTTTACATTTGTTAAAAAATCGATGTAAATAAAGTAAGTTATTATACTGGAAATTTATGTATATATTTTCTTAATAACATAAAATATGTAATTTTCATTTACCCGTGAACCCTACAGGAATTAAGAAACGAACTTTAGATAGGAATAGTATAAAAATGCTTATAACATAATAAACATTTGCATATTTAAGAAATGATTCTAAGTTAAAACTACTTGATTTTCTACTATACCATGCAAACAACCTTGGAACTATTATACGGTAATTTTACAAAAAATATTAAATTTTAAAAATTCCTCGCTTTTTATTTTGTAGGATTTATTTACTGTCAGTTTCATAAAATTCTTTTGGCACTAAATAGTAGTTTAAGAAATATCATGATTGTAACATTTGAACGAACACACACTTTTATCTACAAAAAAATATTCTTCTTATTTAAAAGTTTGTATTTTTGCAGAAATAAAAATGTTTATATCTTAATATAAGACAAAGGTTGATAAATTAAATAATCATTCATTTAATTACTTCTTAAAACTTAGAAATCATCATTTTGTATCACCCTGAGTAACTGTGTACTTTTTTATTTAACTTATCTACTCAATTTAATACTTGTAGAAAATATATAGATTTCAACCATAATTAAAACTAATTTATTTTCTGTAAGTATTTTAGAATACCCTTAAGATTTTCCGAGATGAATGTGATTTATAATATTAATGATTTTGAATTGAAAATTACTAATTAAAAAGTAATGAATATTTTACAAACTGGAAAATTTTTTTCTAGAAAATCTGCATAAAAATTTAAAATAAGTTACTTATAAAAAATATTTCCGTAGAAATTACGTTATATTTTTCCAAAAATAAATACTTTATAATTTACATTCTTAATTAAAAAATTGCATTCTTTATAATTGTTTTTATTCATGCAATCTGAAAAATTAAGAAAGAAAATATATCATAAAACATATAAAAGAACTATTTACTCGGTTTAGTTACAAAGGAAAAGGAGAGGTAAATAGTAACCAAATATATATTTTACGTAACACTTGTGTAGCTCTGATGGAGAATGAAGTTCCTTTCTTATCATATAATTATATTTTTAAAATAAATAAGCTTAATAAGTTAATTAACACTTGTTTAGAGGTAAAATAAATTACATTTAATAAATTGAAAAATATGTCTATTCAGATTATTTTTACTATTTCTCCTATGAAAAAGAAAAAACTAAAATCAAAAGATTAATTATTCATAGCATGTTTCTAAACTAGTTTTCTACTTTATTCTTTTTTAATTTCAAGTGGCAAAATAAGTCATCAACTTTGTAATTTTATATATAATGCATAAAACACCCCCTCCCTTGTGTTGGCCAAATTTAAAAAAATTAAACATTTTTTCATCACTTTAAATTATGAAAACATATGAATTCAACAAGTTTTCATTTTTTTTTTAACCTTATGGTGGAAAATTCATATTTTAATAATTCGAAAAAAATTTTAATATAACTTGCATATTTAACGCTTACGAAAAACAACACGTGAGAACAATGATATCGACAAAAAATAATAAAATAAGAATAAGAGATAGAATCTGAGTGGTTTATAAATACGGAAGGAGACGTCGCTCAATTTCCAGAAACAGATTAACATTCTCTACAAACATTTGAATAGCATCAAGCGAGTGTTTTCAAAAATGAAAATCGAATAAATAAAAGCAAACGATCCTGGCAGACGAAGAATTCCAAAGACCCCTTCTGTTGATGCTGAAAGTGCACTCAACTCAGCCCGAGTTGATGAACAACAATACAGCCAAACGACAGTTGCCCTCCCCCGACGATAATGAACCGAACTGTATGGAGAAAGAAGTAAGTGGCTCACGAAATCTTCGCTTTTTGATGCAATAGGATCAAAGAGGGAGTCAATCGCCCTCAGCGAAAGATAGCAAGACCTTGCCTTTCAAGGTCAGTGACACCTTGGGTCAGCCACCTGACACCAGACGGCGCTGTTAATAACGGGTATTCCAAAACTATCATCTTCTCCAAATGATGTTAACACTTATTTTAACATCCATTGTTATCCAATTTGGCGAACAGAATGAATTTTATTTCTGTTTTCAGCGTTATTTTTTTTCTGAACTGTAGGATTCTTGTGACAGGAAAATCCTTAAAGCCACAAGAATATGTGTTTTCAATGTAATTTATAGGTTCATTTCTTATATTTTTTATTAATTATACATTTTTCATTAATTATAAACTGAAAATCCGAGAAAAAATTTTCAGAAAATTGAATAACTCTCAAATGTTATAATAGAATATAGGATTAAAGCATAAATAAGTATGTTTTCTAAGTAAAAGGTATTTAGTTTAAAGATATTAATTATTTGATTAAATTTGAAGTAGTAAACATAGAAAAATAGTTTAAAAAATAGGTATTTTATATTAATATTACTAGTGTTCCTCTCCATTTGTAAGAAGGAAAAAAAATTATTTTCTCTTTTGTTGTTACATTTTTCTTTTTAAATTTCTCGTAGACAATGCGATATAAATTAAATCAGTCAGTCACAAAGTATCGTCTGATAAATTAATTTGATAATAAATTGTTTAGCAAACTATATTTTGAGATTGATTCATTTTAAATAATTAATTTGATAAGTATTAAACAAATTTGTTGAATTATTATTTTTCTTTAAATATTTGTGTAATAAATAATAAAAAATTATTTTTCTGTAAAGTATTTAACTATTTATTTTCAAATTGGAAATAATATAAGATCAAATATGTAAGAAAAAATAATCTTATAATTTCTAGAAGTAAATTTTTAATTATAATAATAGAGTAATTCTAGTGTGTATTCAGAAAATTTGAATCGCATAAAAATATATTACGAATAAAAAAAATTTGTTCTGGTAATTGAGACACACACAAATTACAGTTAAAAATAAAGAATTAAATGTCTCAGTGAAAAGAAACGATACCGAAATTCATTGTTCTACTTTGATAAAAGATGTAAAAAATTAATTATCGTCTGATTGATTGGAAAAATCGTTTGACTTTCTGTGAAAATCAAAACATGGCGTGCTCCGGTGAGCTCGTACGTACGTAACTAGTCCTCTGTAGCAATCACCAAAACCTGCTTACCTGGGTGTCGCAAGAAATTGTTCGACCTTTCACTGTAATAGACATTTTTTTTTTTTGAAGTGCATTCTGGCAAGGTCGTTCGTCGGAGAACAAGCGGAAAAACGTTGCCATTTTTTTTTCGTTTTTCTCGATAGTTTCGTGTTCTGTTTTCTCCTTTTGTCTTTCTGGAATCTTTTATACTTTTTATTTTATTTTTTTGCCAGCGCGTATAACGCCCGGTTGACTTCGAGGTTTTCTATATCATTATCATATCAGTGGTATTTTAATTCCGATTGTTCAAGGTGTGTTGTCAGAATATATGCTATGCTATGCTATTTTGGTAAATATTTTGAAGACTTAATACTGAGAAAATAGCTCTCTTCTTTCCATAGTCATAAATTTCTATTCAATCTTTTCACTTTTTCAAGGGAAATATTTACAAATAAATGATTCCAAAAAATATTTTATTATACACCAATTTATTTTTTGAAAACATTTTACTGTAGTTATAACAGTAAATTCACACACTTTCTTTATTGTATTTTTTTTAAAAAAAAATTCTATCGTTTTAAATAATAGATATGGGTTTAATAGTATAAATAATAATTATGGGTTTATGAAGGTAATGAAAATGGTTTTGTTTTTTTATAAAATTATTTTTTACTTAAAAATAAATCCTGCAGTATGTATAAGCATTATTAGTAAGAAAAGTGTGTAATGTATATTTTACTTTTTGACTTTAGCATTAGGTCATCTTCTTTTGTGCTTATTTAAACAGTAATAAATATTATTTTGTATTTTGCGCGTAATGCAGAAAATATTAGTTAAATGTTTCACTTCACTCCCGGGACCACTGTATAAACCTTAAATGAATCAGTCCTCATTATAATTAATAAACTATTTAAAAACTTTCATATTATTAAAGCCAAACTAATCACTAAAAGTTATGAAAAATCGCCAAAAAAACTCACATAAGATTTTGCTGTCTCTTCCCTAAAGTAACGTTTTACAAAATTAATTAGTACTGTTCCATTTCACCTGTGCAAATCTCTCAGATTCGAGATATTTGGTGACAACTCACAGAAAATATTAAAAAACAATAACAGTTAATTTTTTAAAAAAATTTATTTTGAGGACAAATATATTTTCAGCATTTAAAATATTTGCAAATGTTAAAAATAATAAGAGTAAAAGCAGCAATTTGTAATATTTTGTTTCACTAGATGATACCGTTGGCGAGTCACCGTCGCGGCGAAATGGAAAAGTACTAATTAATAATACTGAAATTTCTATTATAGATATGAAAATCATAAACATTTTAACTATTTCTTTGTTCTGAATCTTTTAATAAAATCTCCTAAACTTTTAATAAAAGTCAAACTCAGAATCGTGTCCTAATAACAAAAAAGTATCAATTATTTTTACTGTATTACTATTGTCTAACAGGAACAAAAACTGCTTCAAGTTTGTTTTGCTTGAAGAGTAAGAGGCACACAAGTACTTGAGAACTTCTTATTGAAAATATATATATATCGTTTCCAATGACAGAAATTAATAATTCACTAAAAGTTTATTTCTGTATAATATAAAAAGATACGCATTATACAACATAAAATAAATTAGGGAAATTATTTCGAATGATTGCAATTAATACACTAGTCTAATTGCAATAACATGGTATTTTTTTTAAGAAAATTTGTATCGTTTTAAATTTGATTTTAATGCTTTTTAGAGGTATTTGGTAAGTTTAATACCTTTTTGATAGTTAAATAATATCTGTTACATCAGTTATAATAATATCAAATATTAGACTTCTTATATAAATTTTAAACCTTTTTTATTTCAGACATTACCTGTATAAATAGTAAAAAAAATTATTCAGTTGTATATTTTTAAACTGATTTCTGTCTTTAGTTCTCGCATATGATTATAACAAAGATTGTTCTCTTTTAGCTTCAACATTTTTCTTGCAGATCGGACATTTATCTATTGCATCGCAAAATCAAACTTTTTTGTTCTTATAAATTACACACTAAGTCATGATTTACGGAAGACATTCACTAGTTTTATTTCTAAATCGAAAACCGCAGGAAAACAAACACCGCATAGATAACCGATCAGTGACCCTTTATGGCTAAAATTCTCGGTATATAAAATACGATCCATTTCCTGCAACAACCTGTTATGAATCTCTAAGTATACAACTCAGCAAATGGAAATATTTTAGTAGTCTTGATGAAATCTACTCAATGATATAAGCACGGTTGTGGACAGCAGTTTCTTAATTGTTTGAAAAATATCCCTGGTGTTATTGTCTGCAGAACGAGCAAGTGAGAATAAGGTTTATCGATTAGAATGACAGGAGACAGTTTCGTCTTTAAAAAAAATTTTTCAAAGAAAGAGAATGGAACTTTTCAAATCTGCTTTCAATTCTGTTTTCAATCAAAAGCTATTTTTATGCATCTAACACAGCTATTTTTCTTTTACAGAGAAATTTTTTTTACCATAAGTATGTGTCATCGGTTGAATATGGAAATAAATAAAAATAATTATAAGATGAATTAAAAAGTAAAAACTTGAGGAATAACTTCATAATTTGATTTTTATCTCTTCATAATATCAATTAAAACATCTATAAATAACGAAAAAATAGAAAATGTTTTTCAAAATTAAAACACTAAATGTTGATTGATGAATGATTTTGTATAGTTGTTGCAAGACACTTTAACACTTACCGTGTTGGATTTTGTTTGAGGATTGTTTCACAAATAAATGAGTAATATCCATGCGTCTCAAGAGAGGAAAACAGGAACACTTTCAGGCACTCAACTTAACAAATGTGCTTAAAAAACAAGTTTTTTTTTATTTATAAGTCATTTTCATTACAAACATAGAACTCACCATAATCGTTATTCCAAATTAGGATCTAGATATCATGCAGTTTCATTTAATTTATATACTTATAAAAATACAGATTTTAATACAATTTTTAAAGTATGTAAAAATTTATTTAAAATGATTACTTTAGTTGGATTAAGCAGACAAGCTCTTTAAAGCTCTTTTAAAGAATGCTAAATAAATAACTTTTAAAATAAGATTTTAATTTTACAAAAAAGTTTATATATATATATACAATATATATAGATTTTATAAAGTACATTTAGAATTTTATTCTGAAAAATTTCTTATCATTTAGAAAAAAGTATATTGAATGAAATACGTTTGTGTTAAACGTATTATAAATTAACTGGAGAAATATATCAATTTTACATACATTTTAAAACGAACTGTGTTTCTACTTCAAGATGATTTAATATTAAAAAATTATGCAAAATTTTACTTTTATCATTTTGTCTATATTTATAAAGTTAATATATTCATTTGCCCCTTAGCTCATGATTTTTTTAACGTCGACTGACACTCTAGAGGATGTTGCCAGCCAAGCAAAAGAAAAAATTTTTTTTTCTCTTTTTTTTTCTTTGTTGTAGACTGAGAATTTTGATTCCAAGGCAGCAGACGACTGTAACGAAATGCATTGTTAAAAATTTTAAAAACTTAATGTTTGTTAGTATTTATTCTGATTGCATTTCCTTTCTTTCTTTTTTTTCCGATTATCTTCTTCCAATTTTTTTCTTTTCTCTTTTTTTTTTTAAAAAAAAAAAAAATCCTGTTGTGTTCGTTAAGTAACAATTCTAAAAAAAAGATGAATTTTTCTGTTAAACTTTTGTTTGGATACATTACTATTTCATATTCACTGACACTTATTCTGTACAGGAAATAATATTTTTATTTTGATTACTTATTGCTTGATTATTTATACTAAATAGGTTTCGTGGACAAGGAGTGTTGACGAAATGTAGTGAAATTATTTTTGGTAGCTAAAGAGTACAGATTTCAATTTTCTTTTGAAATCGGAAAGCTTTGTCGAAGACTTGGTTCATACTTACCAAATATAAGAATTCAATAGTAGGAAAAATGATTTACTTCCAAAGGAAAAATCATTCGAATATAAAAAATAGAATAATAACCTCTATTGTTTCTTACGTTTTCTGTTTGGTTTTAGCGTAGTAATGTTATCTAAGACAATCATTAATTCATCAAGAGTTTTAATATAGCAAATGTTCTTTACACTAAGAAAAACATTAATCATTCATGATTATAACAACTCTTAGGCAGTATTTATTTTATATCAGATGACGACTTCCAGTAAATTCATTTTTAAACATCGTTTTTCAAATAAATTTCTGTTGAAAATTATTAGTAATGTATATTAAATTGAACTAAAAAATCATAATAAACATATAAAGTTGATAATACTGAAATTTCACCAACAAAAATATATATTAATAAGAAAGAATTTTTTTATTGTAGAAAAAGCCCATTTCTATTTCATTTTTACCTGCAGCTTAATACTAAAATTCATTTTTTCACGAGTCTTAGTAAAAATCAGTTTTTAAACATGATTGCGATGGAAGTGTTGAATTTTAATATTCAAATGAATATCGTTACAGTTGAAGATTCATTTTCATTTATTTTAAGCACGAAATGTTTTCCTAATTATTTGACGAAATTCAAGATTGAAAAACTTTTAGAATAAATCGAGTTATAATAACCTGTATTCTTAAAAATCACTATATTCAACCACTTGGCTATTAAATGAATTTATTCTATTTTTATACTGTGTTATGATTCATATATACTAAGAAAATTTATTCTATGTAAGAAATATTTTTGAGTGTTTTGAAATATACAAGAAAGATTTCTGCCTCGGAAAATTTTATATATACAAATGAAAGATAAAATACTGATGAGAATTAAAATTATTCTGTCATAAATAAAAAATCAGAATATTATTTTAATTATTAAAAGTATTTGCTGTTTTGCTGATGGAATTCACAGTCATCATATATTCGAATGGAATTTTTACGAATTTCGCATGTCTTTATTTTAATCAATAATAATGTATCAATTATATAATATACTTTAAAGTATAACAAATATATACATTTCACTTATAATTTTTTTTCTCATTTTCACCAAGATAATTTTTTAGTTTTTATTATATAATGAAAAAATTCCGAAATAATTTGGGAGTTGATTTCTAGAACACATTACTACCTTAGGTTAATTCTCAGAAATCATGAACAATATTACAATTTTTTTTATTATTTTTTTTTCTAGATTTTTTTCGCCACTGAAAACAAACATCGTAGTTGTCACATCGAAACATTTATGAGAAGATAATGATCCATAAGAATAACCCACGAGAATAAGTTCTCTTCGATAGTTTGACATTGCCTTGATTGGTCAAGTAGAGCAAGCATCTGTATGGTTTCCTGACTTTCTTCAAATCAGCAGTTCTTATGTTCGATTCCTACTTC
Organism: Latrodectus geometricus; assembly: GCA_026290005.1. NCBI lineage: Eukaryota > Metazoa > Arthropoda > Arachnida > Araneae > Theridiidae > Latrodectus > Latrodectus geometricus. The sequence continues at coordinate 211,198 of JAPDSC010118901.1, forward strand.
GATAATGGATGTTTGCAGTAATTAAGAATTGAATTGTATATCCATAAATTAGCGGTCGGATGGAAAATGAGACAATAGAGCAACAAACCAAATAAAATGAAACCTGATCAGTCAATAAGCATTAGAACTTAATGAATCGATTTAATTGCTACTGTCATCTTCATTTAATTATAATTATTGAAAATTTAAAATTATTAGTTTTCCATGATTGTCAATTAATAACTAATTCATAATTACAAATTTATCGTACTTAATTTTACATTTATTTTATATTTGCTGGAATTGTAACCTGTGAGTAAATAAGAAAATGATTTATGTTTAAATATAATCAAATCGATTTTTCCTATAAAAACAGGATTCGTAAATTCGAAGTTCTTTTTCTATTTTTTTATAAATGTCTCTTAATTTTTAATCTGTTTCTAATTTGTATTGGATTTTAAATTCAGTGTATTGAATAATTCCACGTCATATTTGAATAATATTCGAATATTTTGTTTTTATATTTGATAAACTATTTTACTTAGTCTTCCATTTAATTATTTTACGACGATATTTTCTTTTTAAAGTTGTTCTATTCAACTAGGACATCAATATTCATTTTACAATTTTTTTTTTAATTTCAGAGAAATTGTTTGATGTTTAATCTTTAAGTTTCGAGAACATAAAAGCTTCATGAAAAACAATATCTGATAAAATCTGACAAGCTCTGAAGTCATCCATCTTTTTGTAAAAAATCGAATAAACTATACCAGCACAAATGTATGCTGTTCGGGTTCTTTCTTAGACCTCCATTTTCATGAAAATCATAAACATTTCTTACAAAAATATTTTTTTTGTTATTAAGAAAAACTGTAGGAAAACTTTTCATAAATAATCTTAATAAACTTGAATATTCAGAAAGAAATTATTGAAAAAAATTTCTGTTGATAAACTTGAATAAAAAATGATTTTTATTCAAATCAGCTTAGGCATAAACCATATTTTCAATAAAAAAAAATTGGGTAAGTTAATTTATTTCAGAAATTGTTTTCTAGCTCTTATTGATAAAACCATCTTGTAACATAAATTTAACAAATAAGATCCTAGAATTAATATAGTGATTTAATCATTTTTCCCATGAAGAATCTTTGTTACATTCATAACTTCCCATTATATGAAAAATTGATTATTAAAATTTTCTGAATTGGATTTGCAAGTCAAGGCATTAATGCTAAAGCATTTTGTTTCAATAATTATTAACATTCAACGGAAGATAATATTAGATCTTTTTCTACATTTAGTTTTAAACGAAAAATTCGACAAATATACCTTGTTTATTTTTTTAACTTTGTAAACAAAATCAATTTTTAGAGATTTCTGCTTTGGAGATTTCTGTTATTTTGTATTTCTGAGACAATTTTAAATGAGATTCATTTCAATCTTGTCGAAACGTTTTGTTGATTTTAGTTACTCACTGAATGCTGATGTTTTAATTTCTTCTTGGCTTTAAAAGTTTTCTTTTAAATTTACAAAAAAATAATACTCCAAAGAAAACTTCATTTTATTAGATCATAATTTTGGTTTAATCTCTGTCATGAAATTTTCCATGTAAGAGAAATATTTCGTTGAAAAATAGAATACTTCATAGAAATTTCTATTTCATGGAATTAATTTTTTTACTCTTTCTTCTTCGTGTATATATAATTTGTACTTTTATTAGTTTTAAGTAATCGCTGGAAACAAAAACATCGTGCAAGATTTTATTGAAAGCTTTGTGAATTAAATTCCAAACTAACCAATGTGAAAAAACAAAATTCACATTTTTCAAACTCTAATTTCATTTGACTTATCTTTCGTTTATATTTATAAATAGCAAAATAATAATAATAATAAATAAATAAATAAATAAATAAATAATACGCAAGTTCATTTCTTTATTATAATCTTTAAAAATCTTATGCTTCTTCTAGTGTGAAAAACAGCTTGTGTTAATTTAAAATTCGAGAATTAGAAATTATATATCTATAAATAATTCAGTTTTTATAAGTCTACGAAATATCTCTCATGAATGTCTACCTCATTAAAAGTTCTAAATTATTAAGAAGTTTCAGAAAACATGGATTTTTGACACATAGAATTAGTCATCCAGTTTGAATCCAACACGACGCGTGCTAAATCATTATTTATAATAAGCTGATACATCTCAATAAAGTTCTGTTTCATTTTAATGATTCTTTTGTTAAGGAATAATACTGTTGTTAATATAAAAATAATGAACAACTGAAAAAGTGTATTCTTGTAAAAAAATATATGATAAATTTCTAATTATATTGTATTTTGGATTAAACTTTTTTTTTAAAGGCAAAATCTCTAAAAATTGTCAATAAAAAAAGCAATTTTTAAATGATGTTTGTGACAGTATCAATTTTACTTTTTTTTATCTCATTTTTGTAGTAAATTAAATATTGTTGATGTTTTTACCCCAAAAATGTATTGAGATTTTAAAATATTAGGATAAGCTATCATAAAATAAATGATGTTAAATTTTTTGCCATACGATAAAAATGTATTAAACATTATTGTATTAAACATTTAGAAAAATTAATGGAAGAAGTATTGAGGGAATTTTGCATCACTAAACTAAATGGCAAATTTTAAAATTTTCTGGTTATCTATTCCAAGAAGTGATGTAGTAACATAAAAAAATGGATTTGAACAGTATCACATATAGCATTAGATTTAAATATCGATATTTTTCAGACTAGACTGTTCTTAAGTGAATGATTCTGTTTTGAGAAAGGCACCCCATGTAGGAAGTGAATAAAAAAAGGATTATATTCGGCCAACTAGTGACGATATAATTTAATCCTAACCACTACAATTTAGTCTTTTTACATATTGTTATTACCAATGCAAATTGAAATACACTTTCTCTTGTTTCTATTCAATCAATTGCCCACCGTCATAAATTTTCGAATAAAAGATGCCGCGTATTTCTACTAGAAAAAAAGGCTCTGTCTGAAAATGTTTTTATTTTTATTCGTAGAAATTGCAGACACTGTTTTGTTTTTATTGGGATTTACAGTGTTGTCATCCCATTTTCACCTCACTAAACATTCGAAGTGTCGTGCAAGTTATATTCATTTTGAGTTATTTTTATGGAGTTTCTGACTATGTGATAAACGTTTTTCAATTTTTATGAACTGCTTAAATTTTGTTTTTAATAAAATAATAGTAACCATAAAGAGAATTGAAAAAACTTTCTTTTTTAATCTATGAGAAAAAAAAGATTTCTGTGAAACATGTGATGATAGAGCTTCAATATATATGGTAAGCAGATAAGGCTTAGCTCGCATTATCGGTTTCGTGTGAAAGACAGGGGTGTCTTAACTCAGGTGTTGGGGTCATTTACTTCTATATTTTAGATGATTGGCAACATTTAACTACGAGGAGCATACTGGCTTGATGTTAGTTCTCTTTTCTTTTTGAAGGTTTATTGTCTAACTACCTGTGGTACTTGTAATCGCAAAAACTTGGTAACTTGAGTTTGCTGAGTTAGATATGTATAAAAAATTCCTTGTGGGTTAGTATTATTTCGCTAATGATGAAAGCAGAGGAAGACAAAAGCTCAAGTATTCATCTCATCATTTGCATTAGATTCAGCTTACGAGATGGTCGATGGTGGTGTTATCCGCGCATTGGCCCAGACTCTAAAATATAACGTTGTTATAAACACAAGCTATTCATTTTGAAAATTCTTTTCATGAAATATAATGGAAGGAAAATATATATATTTTTTCGTTTTAGAAATTCAAAACCAATTTTATTACCAAGTTTTTTGCAAAATTTAAGTAAAAATCAATTTAAAGAGATTGTAATGCAGATGATGAAATTTTAGAACTCCAGTACTAAAAACTGTACTCGCAAGTCTCATTGTGACTTTAATATTTTCATAAAGCTTTCTAATTTGGAATAAAAAATGCTGAAAATGTTGTGTGTGTTCATCAGATGGCGCCAGATGTCTCAAGATAGAAATCACTGCACATGCGATTTATAATTTCATTCATTTTTTAGTATATTATTATTAAGAAAACAATTTAATTTAAATTTTCAAAGCAGTCACTCAACTGGTTAGTAAGTAGTTACAATCTTAAAGCATTGCACTTGATAGATCATATGGAATGCAGTCTTTTATCCGATTATTAGTCTTCTCTCGTATTTACAATATTTAATTTAATATGTTTCTAAAGATTTTTAATAAAGCAAGAAGTCTAATTATTATCATTTAAAATGGAAATCATTAAATTTTCTTTCTAACTAAATTGGATTTAATTCATCATACTGTTCACATTAAAAATTCATTTCTTTTAAACATGACTGTTATTTTTTTAATTTTTAACAAGTATATTTCAATTTATGTATTGCGGTATGATTCTCAGGCGATTAATTTAAAAATTTCTGATGCTACTGAGAAAATATTCACATCCCTACCAGAAACAAATTAATTTAGGGATTGGAGCCATAAATAGAATGAATATTGGAATATTTATGAAGAGTAAATACCATACGAACAGGACTATAGTGTATAGTTCCGGTACCTATATTAACTTGAAAAAAAAGAGCAAAGAAACTAGAAAAACTATGTAGAATATCAACTTAAGACTGCAGGAATTCTACAGAATATCACTTTGAGGATTATCACCACCTTATCCTTAATCTCTTAAATTTAAGTTAAAATAATAAATTGCATATTAAATTTATAATGCAAATATATCGTTAATAGTTATAAATGGCACAACAGATATATATTCGTCCACTTATTGTCCTGAACTATCTACAATAATCTTGACTTAATATTAGCAGTAGTTCATGAGAACATAAATTTAATAATCTAATTCTATGAAGAATAAAAAAATATTGCAAGAATAATAAAGTTTAAAAAAATGAGATGTGTTTATTCACTCAGTTCATCATAAAATTCTTTTTCGAATAGATACACAGTTCCTGATAATGATACGAAACGAAAACATCCTTATAAACTTTAAAAGGAATGTGATTAGTTTATTCAGAAACAAATTATCACGAATTGATTAATTTGTATTTCAACGTCGCACTGTTTTTCTGAAGAGAAAAAGAAACTTGTTTATTCAGAACAAAAAAGAAAAAAAACTCGATACCAAGGCTGGAGCGCGTAACCACCTTGAAGCGAAAAATCTAAAGCATACGAATTTGCCGTAATAACCTCGTATCAAAAAGTTGTAACTGGTCATTAGATGTCGCATCTGATCACTGCGTGCTTTATCCTTGACCTAAACCGCAATTTTAGATGACACCCTAGTTTCATGACGCCGAGCGTCAAAAAAAGAAAGAACCACTTGCGTTCGCGTGCGCACTTGCCTTCTGGTATTCCTCAGTTTGTCACGTGTTTGACACAAATGACGTCACGTCAAGTGTACGAACCCTCCCTTTAAGTACCTAATGACACACCAACTGTCATCGGGATATCAACAAAAAAGTTCGCGTGAATAAACACTACACACTTGTTTTTGCGCTATCCTAAAAAGGAAGAAAAGGGGAAATTGTTAGAAAGATTAAAAAGCTTCGTGGTTCAAACGGTCACCTTCTGAAAATGAAACTTTGTTTTGCTCACTGATGACGGATGGCTAAATTATTTTGTGGTGACAAGGGGGAAGGGAAGAAAATAAAGGAGCATGCGCACATTTATCCCTCTCGTTTTTTTTATACACAATGTTGTGGAATGGTTTAGTAAATTTGATTGTTTTCATCAAGTGATACAGAGTTATAAAAACAGAGTAAAGGAAATTTTTTTTATTATTTTTGTCACTGTATTGTAACAGAAATATTTCGCGAATTATTAGAAATTATTAAAATATAATATTTCTTGAATTTTAAAATAAATGTTGCTTGAATTTTAAAATGCAAATTATCACAGGTATTTTTATTCATTTTTAGCATCAAAAACTTTTTTTAATAAAGAATCCGTAATTTTTTTGCTGAAACCGTGCATCGTTTTCATTATGTCTTGTATGAATAAGTTACAAACCTCAACGATGTGAAGAAATTTGTTCCGAAATTGGAGAAGACAGCTTTTCTTAAAGCAAAATAAACTCGAAATGTTTATTGCTATGCGCATATTACATTTCTGGCGATCTTTTTCCAAAATATGGGTAAAAATGAATTTGAGCGCTAAATTTTGATATTTGGTTGACTTTTTTTCATTATAGTTCCTCAACGGAAAATGATTAGTTTTGATTTTTACAATCATATTGTCTTGTTAATTATCTTAATAGCACCAGAATATTTTTTGCAAAAATTCATTAAAATATGTAGTAAAATGTTTAGGGTGAATTTTCTACTTAAGCAAATAATACTAATTTTCCACATTTATAAGCGGATCGATTATGGCAAAATGCACTACAAGGAAAACTAGTTTAATTTGGTTTATTTGTCGCTCAAGGGTCATTTTTTATACACAAGGACTTATTAGACCAGCACCTATTGTTTAAAGGAAAACTGGATGGCGTATTTGCATAAACATATGTATATATTTACAAGCTTAGTTATCGTAACGCATTATTCTCCCTTACTTTAAAACTTACCTTTCGTGGATTTCATTGATTTCGTGAAAAAGTAATTCAAAAATTAACTTGTGGACTTCATTAATTTCGATAGCAATAATTATTATTAAATAAATACATTCGAAAATTTGAAAATCGAAAAATCAAAGTTCTTTTAAAATAGAAGCATTTTGCGATCGTAGACTTCTTTTTTGAGCTTCTGAACATCACGCAAAAAAATTTTACAAAAAAAAACTATACCTATCTAAAATTTACAGTCTTATTTAAAACTATATCTCTTTCAATAATGTGTGGAAATTTAAGTACCAAAAGTGTGTCTATAGTAAAATTTATAAAACAAATGGGTCAAAATATGTAGAAAAAAAACTGAATATATTTTACATTTTTTCCTACAGACGAGGTACATAATTACTGGTATGTCAAAATATTTCCAGGAATACTATCAGTTAGTTATAGAAGAGAAAAGAGTATGTCTATATTTATCGAAAGTAACGCGACGGAGTTGCTCGTGGAAATATGTCATTCGATGACGTCACGAGAGCGAGGCCGAACATCATCTGCGTCGTCACGCTCGCGTTGTTTTCACCTTCATGTGACGTAGTGGAATTGTTCTTATGATTTTTTTTGCTTCCTTCGTGTAGCTGTAGTGAAAAAGTTCAGAGGGAAAACCAGAACACTGTGAAACTAAGTGATATCAGGAAAGAAAAAAACCAACTTGTTTGGGATTTTTTTTATTTATTATTTTTTTTTTTTCCATGATAGAATGAGACCAAATGTTTAAACGAGCTTCGCAAATGTTTTCCTTTTTTTATTATTATGTGAAGTTGAAAGGTCAACGGAAAGAAATTCTTTCTCTTAGTAGAAAGAATACCTTAAAAAATAATTTTTTGTATTAGAAGAAAATATGTACTCGTAAGCAGTTACACGTTCTGTATTCGTCAAAGTTCCTTTTTTATAATCTAATTCAACTTGTGCTTAATGCGTACAAAGTTTAATTCTTTGTAGAACTTGTTTTCTGTAGCATACTTAATTGTTGCTTTTAGGACCACTCTTCAAGGTTATGGCTCTATTCTAAGCAGAAATCAACGATATTCGTTGTAGTTGACGTTTGCTTGCTTCGAATCCAGGCTGCAAGGAAAACAATTTAAAATAGGTAACTTTTTCTCGGCTAAAATTTGAAAAAAGCGAATTTAATAATGTAAAAAGGATATATGCGCATGATTTATTATTTAGAATGATAATAACACACGTTGAATTGCGTAAAAGTAATGTAGTTTCAAGGTTTATTTTCAATTTAATAAGAAGTGAGAATTTCTTGGCGAGCTCGCTTGATCTTTTGTGGTAACTGATTCCTCTCAAGCAAAAGAAACTAGAGTTAAATTTTTGATTATGAATAAAAACTCGTATGAAAACACCATTAGCATCTAAACTGTGATGACATATTTAGCAGCCACTTAAATTTATTTGGGAAAAGCATCCTCATAAATATTCTGTATGATTTTACCTTTCAATCACAACTTCATATAATATATTATATTACTCATTGATTACGCTGGAGTTTTCCATCCTCATCATAATATTTAGCTAGATAGTTCTTGCCTTCCTCTGAAATACAAGTGCCTTCCTCTGAATAATGTTCTACTGCATTCTACTTGTTACATTTGTGTGCCAGTTTTTTTCCTTGATAGCCCGGAAGTCAGTCTAGGCTTTCCACTTAATTTTTTTAAAGTTTATTTAAAAAAATTTTATTATATCGAAATAAAAAATATTAGGTTGGGAAAAAGTTATCCATTATTTTTTCGGTAGACGTCTGTAGTGCACGCTATCTCGTGAGGTATCTATCAAACAATTTCAAATTTATGCTCATTGGAAAGGTGACATTTGACACTAAAATATTCTCTTATGGTTTTTTGTTTGATTAATTCAGTTATGAGTACAAGGTTTTAAAAATAGAAGACAACAAACAGAAAATTCGATAGATTTTAGTTTTTCTTTTATAATGCCGAAAATGCTAACCAGGTGGCTAAAATTGTGAAAGGTGTTTATCATCCTATATATGACTGTAACAACCAGTTACGCACAATTTTGGTTTCGTCGATTCTGTTTGGGTATTTGGATGCTAAAGATGCACCTCGCATGGATACAACAACGTCGAGAATGTCTATAAAATATCAAAAATTATCAAATTTGATGGCATGTCAGCAGTCGTAGCTTCGCACAAGACCTAAAAATCTACATGAAAACTGTTTTAAAACCTTTTTACAAAGCGAATCTGAAAGAAGTTACAAAAAAAATCACGTAAAAATAATGGATTTCTTTTTCCCCAAACTAATATATGAAATAAAAATTTTCGTTTAGGAAAGTTTTGGGTGTAAAAGGTTTTTCAATATTTGATACATACTGTGAAAAATGTTGATGCAATTGATCTTAAGCGGACAATATTTACAAAAATTAAAGTTGCGATGCCATATGCATGCGGATCTGGTGGCATCGCGTGTGGCATATACTGTCAAGGTTTCTACACGTGGCTTAGTTTTGTTTAGGCAGATGGTACACTAAAAAAAAAAAAAACTCATCTGGAAAATTGTCAATTTTGCGTGTCAGGAAAAAAAAAAAAAAGCTTTTTACACAAAAGCATTATTACTCTTAAATATTATGCATCATCCATTTTTCTTCTCCCTTTTTTCTAGTGACACTTGCAGTATTATTTCCCTCGAAAATGAGTAATTATTGAATGATTTATTTCGTAATGACGGCAATTAAAAGTCATTCATCATCTTGATTTGTAGTTAATGCTAACAACTTTTATTTCAAGTTTTTTTTTCATCATTAATTATTTAATATGAATTCTAAAAGTATTCATTGAAGCAATATAAAATTTTTTCCTTTTTATTTTTAAAATTGTATGAAAAATTCATGATCACGAACAATGATTACAATGTGCAAATCAATTCTTAAGAAATTATTTAATATATATCACATAAACTACTAATTATAATAAATGTTCTAACAATTAGGAAATTCAAAATTTTATTTGTCAACTTCTTCTAAAAAGGTTTGGTGGATAAAAAGCATTTCTTATAATTTAAACTCAAATCCTAAACTGTTTTCGACATTGTTTAGATCTTTCATGAGAAGATAACGAATAATAAATAAGACATGCATTTAATATTTAAAAGTGCAATCGTTCTTAAAATAAAACAATTCCGGATTACTTTGAAAAATATTTATCAAAATAATTAGAAGATTAGAGCATACAGCAACAGATATTAAATAGACAGAAAACAGATACTTTTAAATAAACTCGGTAGCATAATATTTTAGCCGCTCACTTCATGACAACTAAAAATCGACCACCAGTTTTCTTTTATTATTAAATTCGATGACAACTAAATACTTGTTGCCATTCTAAGTCTGATAAAATTTATAAAAAATATATCAGGTCAAATTGATATGTCTTATCGTAATAGCTACAGCCAATTCATTCTAGATAATTTTTTTTGACATTGACAAAAAATTTTTTTTATGCTTGAGTTTGTTTTATTTACTAATATACAACAATTGAGTTTGTTTGAAAATTTAATTACTAAATTTTCATCCTTTACTTCGCACTGCATTTTCTAACACGATTTTGGAAAACACAATGCTTCATATTATAATTATTCATTTATAATAGTTAATATATAAATTGAATAATCAAAAATAATATTGCATGGAACATGAATTTCTAAGATTTCAAGCATAAATTTTATATTTTTAATGCTTTTCATTTGTTGATTAATCACCAAATTTTTAAAATTTCCTTCATTTTTTCTCAATTTCCTAAAGCAAATTAATCATATCTTTTAATCGATTTTCAATGGATTAAAATTAATTTTCGATTGATTTTCTCTGAGCAATTTAATTTAATTTTTCTTTAATAAAATTACGATACAAAATAGGGAAAGTGGGTCTTAATAATAAAATAATTCACTAAACTTTTGGCTTCAAAGCAAACTCATTCGATATAATTATGTTTTATGCTAGACTATATTAGACACATCCGATCAGAACTCGCATTCGAAATCAAAACTACTGGTATGAACCAAGTGTTAATTCAGGTAAGCAAATATTGATTGAAAATAATTTTAAAATATGTATCTCTTCGGAACATTCATAAAACATATTCAATATCAAATTTTAATTCCATGTAATTAAAAGGGCAAAATCTTTTTGAAATTTCAAAAATGCAAAAGTTAAAAATTGACATGAAAAGAAAATTATTGAACGTGATTCTGTGACAGTCATATAATATCATTGATCTGGTAAAATGGAATTCATGTTTTAAGCACTATTAATTGTTCTGATTTTAAAATTGGAATTTTAATCCTCAGGAATACTTGAGCATATTTGTCAATTATATATAGATGTATTCTTCAACCTTGTATAATCCAAATTTATATATATATACAAAGATTGTGCATGTGTATTATTGGTAAATTTCTTATAAATCTTTATTTCTAATTCAAGAAAGTATTGAATAAAAGATTCTTTGGCGATGACATTTGCCATGAAATTTTAATCTCAGTCATGCCTCATGATCTTCAGAAGTAACCATGGAGAAAAACGAGTTGCCATAACTGCTGAAAAAGCGTGACTTGTCAAATGAGCGTTTCTGTCATTAGCGTTTATTTTATTAAAGTCAATGCCACAAGAAATGAAACGTATCTGATGACATTCGAACGGAACGATTTGACTTTTGAGAACTTAATTGCTTCTTACGTAGAAATAAAATACAAGCGCACGTTTTTGACTCTGCCGAGACCTTGATGTTTGAAAACCTGAGTGAAACTAGAGGAAACAAAAATCTCGCCAAGAAATTATGTATATTGTTCCAAAATCTTCGCAATATGCAAGGTCACCTTGTGAGTTCTTTTGTGATCACGTCTAAGAATGACTGCAACTTCTTAAAATACCATCGAAATGAGGAATTCGCCGGAAAAATGACATTCTTATGCATCTGTTAAACCATGGGCATGAATAGGGATTTTGCAAGCATTCAAAAAATCCTTGTACGAATTAGGTATAATATGAAGTTAGGATTGTATGAACTTTCGCGCAAAAGAAATGGGATGTTATCATCCTAAAACTGAACTTTTTTGTGAATGGATTCAAGAGACTGTGGAAAATCATAATTTAGGGCGCAGTAATTATTCTGATCTTTATATACAACATATTCGAATCATAGTATCAATTGAAAACTTTATATGAAATATTAATTCTATTGCTTACCAGTAATATTAATTCAATAATGGCTGTGTATAATATTATTATTTCAGTAATAGCTTTATAGTAATATTAATTCCGCAATATTGCTTTAGAGTAATATTAATTCAGGAACATTTTGTTACGCATTTCCAAATTCTTCAACGAATGAAATAGACTGTAATCCTTAAAATACGTGTTAAGATTAAAATTTGATAGTTAAATCAAAATCGTCAGAATTGATAACTGTCCTAAAAGTCCAAAAATTCAACTTTAAGAACTCTAGACATTCTGCACAATATCTAGGAATTTTATAAAACATGGAGATTTTAAACTTAGCGAGTCATATATATTCATATGACAGTAAAAAATAAATATTTAATTATATTTAAAATAAATCTAATCCAAACATTTTTGTGATTTTTTGTGGAGGTATTTTTAGATCCATGAAAAAGAAGGTAAGTTTTGCTTGCATTAAAGCTATTGAATAGCAACACTGAAAACTTACTCTTTTGTATTTTATTATGAAAAAAAAACATTTATAATTATTTATAAAACATAGAGTTCCATTATAATAACCTGTTTTAAAAAAGTTACACAATATCCCCAAATGCACTAAAAATATTCTTCAGCTTTTTTTTTTTTCCTGTGATGTTTCATAGTATAAGTGAAATGTTTCACACATATTGCTTGAAACAACATATTTTTTAGTTTCTTTTTTCAATATTCTTTCTCCTCAAAGGTCAGTCATTGCGTTCTAATGTGTCAAGGTTTCATGAATTAACTGAAATGCTTGCTCAATAGATTTTGGTGAAAACTTGCAACAGAGCTTTTTTACTGAATGTCAAAAACTTCACACCGTTGTCATGTACATTTATTTTTTTTGCATTGTTTTATGGAGTTTGTACTATTGCTCAATGATTTCAACGTTAGTTTTCTCTCGCCGTGTATTGCGGAAATTTAATTATATTTACATCTCTTATTGTTTTGCGTATGAATGGCAAATATTTTTCAATAGTTGCCACATGTGACATCATTTTAGTTTCTAGAGATGAAAATCAATGTTTCTCTAACTTGTCAACTTGATTATTTTCTTACGCTCTTAGTTTTTCTTAATTCAAAATAGTTCTGCACAAAACACCACAAATATAAGCAATATGAGCTTTCGTTACATTCGAATACTTGCCCTACTCCAAACTAAATCTCAATATTAATTTAAATTTACACATTAAGTCTTATTTACTACACGATAACATTGATAACTAACTGGGACATTCGAAATTTGAATGACTTGAGTTCTCCTTTTATTTCGTTTCCTCTTTAAAACAGTGTGCGTGTGTACGCACGCGGGCACGCTTTCTTGAAGAAAGATCGGTGCATATGAAAAAATTTCATAAGTAGATCACAAAAACAACTGATTATGTGGCTGTTTTCTGTAGTTAACAAAACATTACAACATGTTATATGCATTGTAAATTAACCTTTGCCATTATGCTTTGGACCATTTCATATTAGATCTTTTAGTGAAAAAGTAAGAAGTTAGATTTTGAATAGGTTGTGGTAGCAATGTCTTCCATGTGAAATGATACGTCCTGGGATGGCTGGCTGAGTATTGGGGATTCTTTTGATTGGTCCCTGCTTCTAAATTAAGAAGACTACCAGACGGCTGCTTGTATTTAAATTGTAGAGCCTTACTCAGGGCTCGGTACAGAGAAACATGCTCGTGCAACGACAGTGTATCTAATCACATTTTCGTTCCAAATAAAATATTCATTAGACCTAAAGAAATTTCAGTAATTAAAATAAAATTTCAACATTAGTATTGTTATCAGAAAATAAAATTTTTTAATGCAAATGGTGTGTGTACCGACAGTTAATCACAATTTAATATTTAAAGCAATTTAAACTTATTAGTGTAGAATAATGTGAGAACTTATTTTACTCAGAAAAATATCTTTTTCTAGTAAATACAATAGAAAGGAGAACAAATAAAAAAAATGGTAAGGACTCAGATCACATGTATAGTCAGTATTTAGTCACTAAAAGAAAGAACAAAATCGTCAATATATATATATATATAGTCTATTAATGGCATAAAGCTTAAATAACAAATTATACATTTTTCACAGTAAAAAATAAGATCAGTGCATTGCTAATTAGTTAAAATGAAATAAAATGTAAACATTTCGTTTCGTCTAACTTCCATTACATTTTTTAAAAAGCTATCAATGACATATATATTCAATTTGTAATTGTAAATATAAATATGAAACAATAAGTAAAAGCAGTTTATTTTGTTTTATACTTCGTATTAGAAGCAAAGAAAAACTAAGTATAAAACATTTTTTTTTATTTCAACCTATTTTAAAAAACCATAATTAATAAAAATGGTAATGAAGAGTATTTTTATCTAATGAATTAAAAAGATAAATAAAAATTTTCATAACTATATGTAATAATGCTCGTTCCTATAAAGCAGAACTTGAATATTTAGATTTAAAAGCCATAATTTTTCCCTATAACTCAAATGAAGAAGTTGAAGAAAAATTAAAAAATTATCAATATTCGAAGAGAAATATTAAGTTTCATCCTCGTAACATCGTTTCAAGTGAATTTTAAAGTGGCTTGCGAAATGTGTTAACTTGGCCGACCCTGATTCGGATGATTGGGTGGAAATCAGTATGCAGACATCTATTTAATTTTTTCTTTAAGATATTTGCAGTTGTAGCATATTTCAAGTTTATGTGATTAAATTTGACATCATTTGGCTGCTTATCAATTTTTATAGGTATTGTCTACAATGGATGAACTTTCAACACAATGACCTATACTATTTCTACAAATATATCCTATACTATTAACAATAAAAACAAGGGAAGATTCTAGGGAATTGGAAATATATTTAAATATGTAATGCAACGTGTATATATATATAATTCTATTTTGACTTATATAAAGTCAAAATTTTATCTGTTTTTAAATTAAAAACGAAAAATAATTTCAGTAAATTATATAATTTAAACACGATTGGAAAAAGCATAAACAAAAATGTACACCTTTTAAAGTTATTAGAATATTGCTTGAAAAATACTCAAGTGATTTTGTTTTCATCTCAATAGAAACATAGTTTATTTTCAGCATTACTAAGAATATTGAATCACTACTTAGAAATTATAAATGAAAATGATTCCTTTTTCTCTGAAAACTAATCACTTCGATCGGAAGAAATCAGTTTCGAAATTCTTTTTTTTTTTTCTTCCGATTGGTGGCGTGCTCAACTTGACAGTTGAGGAAATCCGCACTTAAACGGTATCTGGCATCGTTCCGTTATCGACCATGTCCTTTACGCGTGTTTGACTTCTCATGTTTTTTTCTTGTTTTGTTTTGATCAAGGGTAACAAGCTAACGAAACTGAAAGTGGAGTGTGCAGCGATCTGTGTTTCATATTAAAGAAATAGGAAGGCATTACTAATAGACTTATACATTCTTTTTACACTTTTTATTCATATTATTTACATTTTTCACTGACAACTATTTTGCTATTACAGATATTAAAGAGTAATCTAACTTTTACCTAACACTTATGTCATTTGGTCCAACGTGAAATCGGAAGACCCAGAATTTTTTTCAGTTATTTTCATAATTCCTTTACCACAAATAACAATTCTATTACTTATTCCAGATGAGAAATTAACTGAGTTGAAGAAAATACATCAATATTCTTTGCTTTTATCCGAAAAGAAACCTTAAGTCAAAAATAAAAATCCAAAAATGACATAAGAGTTCACAATATAACTTATTAGTGGATGATTGTCAATCCAAAATTATTCATAAGAATAACATCCTTAATATTATTTATTTGCAGATGATTCTCAATCGAAGAACCAAAGTAATTCAAAAGAATCACACATCAATTTTTATTATAATCTGTTTGCTGATGATTCTCAATCCAAAATAATTCATAAGAATGACATAAATATCCTTAATATAGTCTATTTGTAGATGATTTTCAATCCAAGATCCAAAGTAATTCACAGGAATAACATAGCAATTTTTATTATACTTTATTGTAATCTATTTACTGATGATTTTCAATCCAAAATAATTCACAAAAATGACATAGAAGACCTTAATATGATATAGATTGATATTTGCAGATGATTCTCAATGTTTTCAATTGGTAAATGTTAACAAAGATTTACCACTGACGTTAAGAAGTGTAATTACATTTAAATCATGCAAAAAAAAAAAAAATCTATTTCTGTTCAACTCCATCGATTATTTTGAGGTCTTTTGACTCCCATTTAAGGGAAATTTGTAAAGGCTTGCCGTGGCCTATGTATTTGTTATTATACATAATTTTTGCTGATAAAATAACAACAAACATGTCTTTTATTTAAAAATGAATAACATGTCGAGAACGTCCAATATTTAAATTCATTGCACCGTTTCTAAGAAGAATAAAACAGAATAATATTATTTTGTAACATAAATTTATAATTTTATCATAGTGCCTGTCTCTTTTTTATATCGCATATAATCACAACTGTGAATAATCCAAAGGAGCAAAAGTTGTATTAACATTCAAGAACTGAAATAGAATTTAGATACATACCAACTTGTAATTCTTTTTTAACCAGTGTATTAAAGTTACGTAAAATTATTATCTGTATTTAAATAGAAATGATTATTGTTAGCAAGTGATTTAGAATGAAATTGTATTAAAAAAATAATTACTCCAATTATTTAGTTAATATGGATTCAGATACGATAAAAAAATAAATAATTATTTACAAAAAAAAAAAAAAAAAACAATAAAATTACAGTGAGTTAAAAATAAAACAGACAAAAATATTTTAAATTGCAAAGAAAACGAATAAAAAAAAATTAACGCTATCTCTATCTCAATTTCTTTATCAAAGAATGGAAATGCAGTGATCCCCCTCAGAGAAAGCGAGAAAACCATGCTTCTTTATGATATGTTTATTTGTTGTTGGAGACTTCAGAAGATTGTATCCATGGCAATGTGCCAATTTCTCTACTCTCGAACTCATACGCAGTGATACGTTGAGATCTAATTCCAACCTATATAATTTATCTGGCAGCTGTTGCCACGCTCATAAAACTTATTTGTATTTTTCACGAAATCGTCTGCGACGCCTCAAGCAGACATTTTTAGAGATTAAGCGTTCGTTAAACTAAAAGCTTTTTGAAATTTATTTTATTGGTTTGGAAGGGTATAAAATACACAGAAAAGACGCCACCGTGGAAGTTATAGTTCATGATTATGAAAGTTAAGATTGGAGTATCTTCTTGTCAATTGACGGAGACGATCGGTTTTATTTTACTTGTCAACATCAATTTTGACAAAATGCTACTTCTGAGAAGAATACGTATATATTTATCGAAGAAATTTGGAGGAAAATGTATTACAAATTAGTTTTTTTTATTTTTATTGTTCTGAATATTTTATAACAAATTTTCTTTACAATTTTTATTCATGAAAAACAGAATGGAACAAAACAATTGTATTTAAGGATTCTCCCTTTTTTTTTAATCTTATATCTATCTATCTATCTATCTATCTATCTATATATATATATATATATATATATATATATATATATATATATGCGTACATTTAAATTCTAAAATAAAATGAATAAAATATTTTCTTTTAATTTATGAATAAAATCTAACCAATCGTGTTTCTATCAATAGGTTGTAATATGTTTTATGCATGAGTGTGCCAAAGTTAATTCATTTCACTTTCTATTATACCAAAAAGATATTAAAAATTTAAATTTTTGTAAAAAAATTCTAATATTTATTATAATTCTCTCTCTTTTCCAAAAAATGAAAAAAAGCAATTACTTTTAAAATCATTCACGTGATCGAATTCAGTCTGATACACATGTAATGTACATGTAAAAAATCCAAAGTGAGAAATGACACTGCTTATTTTTTGTTGATGAATAATAATGACCTATTTGAGTTACAAATGAATTGCAACTAAATCTGACCATATGTATATGAAATTTTAAATAATTGAAAAATCCTTTATTTAAAATTTCATGTC
>JAPDSC010118901.1:229498-288022 GCA_026290005.1 Latrodectus geometricus
ATTATTTATGCCACTCTGTTCTGTGACTGTTTCAACTCTGGACCTAAAATATTTATAATAATAATAGCAATAAATTCTATCTAAACTCTGTCTGCCCACATCAAGTTTAATGATAAATTCATTATCTAAATAAAGGCTATCATTAAGGGAATAACGATAATTTATAAGAGAGATAAAAGCTATCATTAAGGAAAAAAACATTTATTTTCTTCAAGTAAAAGTCCTTTTGACGATTTTTACTTCTTTGAAAGTAATATCAGCAGCAGAAACACATAACTGGATTGTTTTGGTATTGATCATGTTATAAATACTACTATCATGTTTACTATCCATTTATTGAAAATTAGCTTTGTGTGATCCTTTTCTTTTATTGTTTGCTGTTTATATTTAACTACATATTTAATTTTGACAAAAATAATATCATTATATAAATCAATGTATAATGAATTAGTTTATACATATTGATACCCTAAATTAAACATTTTGATAAATATCAGTTTTGATTTTAAACAAAGTATTCCATAAAGTCGAAAATGCAAAATGAGAAGTTTAAAAAAAGTATGTTATCATTGTCTATAAAAAAATTTCTTTCTCAGTTAAATTATGAAATTCTTCTCTCATATACTATTTAATATTTAAGAAAAAATTTTTGGTGCTCAAAAGTTTATTATTAATGTAAATTAATGTGTTAATAAAAATTAAGGCTCTTACCAATAAAATATTTATCTTCAGTGAAAAAATGAATTTTTAAAATTAGCTTCTTAAGAAGCCAAAATAATTAGGGTTTCTTATAAATAAAATAAAAAAAAATTTGTGCCAACTATTATAGTATTTTAATTTGAAAGGAATACTACAAAATTTCAGTTTTTTTCTAATTTATAAATTTTAACTAATTTTTAGTTAATTTCACTTTTGAAAAGAATGTTTAATAAGTATATTTTTTAAATTTTATGTGTTATTTGAAAATAAAGAATCCAGGCTCTTTTTTTTATTTTGAATTAGGCAAACTTATTCAAAACATAAAATATACACAATTTTAAAAAATCTTTATCGTTATTCCTTTTTTGTACTGTTTCACATCAGCGAATATATTGATATCAATTTTACATGAAAAATAATTATATTAATCTGGAAATTTTTCTTGCATCCACAAATTTGTTTCATGTATATGTACATTTACAAACAAAAATATATTGGTATTCATTTTAAAATTTCCAAAAATATTATAACCATCTAAAAACTAACAGCTGATTTGAAAATATAAGGATATAACAACATGATCTCGAAACATGCAATAATCGAAAAAAAAAATTATGCTGTTTTGTTATACAAAATTCCCACTTTTTTTAGCATTTACAACAATTAGAATGATAAATGGAAAACTAAGATGTGACGAATGTTAAAATGTTTACAACTTTCAGCTATTAAACTGTCCAAAACTCAGCATCAAATGTTCCATCACAATTTACACTCATGGTACTATAATTTTCTTTAGTTTCAACAATTCTTTCTTGGTGTTGTTGCGTTCTTAAAGCCAGCTCTGTTTTTATATGTATATAAATTTTTTAATTTTGATCATTCAAGTTATTTCATAAAAAATTTCATTAATAAACATTTCGTTCATGTATATTTGAACAATATTCCTCTTTAAACTATTTTTTATTAGGGAAAAAACAATTAAAAATATTTTTAAAAATAAATAGTTTAAGGCATTTAAGAAAAATAATAAAGACTGCAAGCGAGTTGAAAATATTAGCAGTTAATTAAATTTTAGAGCTGTTCCATTTATATAGTTTTATTTTTAGTTATATATTTATTTAATAATCAAAATGCAAATTTAATTTATATAAATAGAACTTCCTGAATCTTTATAATTAAATGTATATTATAATAAACATAAATTTTAAAAAATTACATAAAACTTTAACTTTTTAAGATATACTTTTTTAAGTTAAATGTTAAATTATACTTTTTTTTTTCAGGAAATTATCTATGTCTGAATTTTAATTAAGTAATTTAAGTAATACTTCAGACATACATAATTTTAATTTATACTGAACATATTTTCATTTTATGTTTGCTTATTACATTTAAATTTTACATTTTTACAAATGTTAAATTATAAATTGAAACTAATAAAATAATTAAAATATATATAATGATATATTTCTAATATTATATAACTAATAAAATATTTAAAAGCTGTAATTTAGTCGAGAACATAGTGTTATAAATGCTTTGAACAAGTGGCATTTCAATTCGAAAAAATCTATTTTTCATAGAATAATTAAGTCAGAAATTCTTCCTATGGAGTCAGTAATAATTTGTGCGTTCTTAAAATTACGAAATTCAAATGAATTTTTTAATGTCCAATAAAATTATCAGATTCTTAAGATGATATTGTCTCTCTAATTCTTAATACTTTAAACAATTTTTTGACAGTGTTATACTGTTTCGCGTGGAATGAAAAAATGTCTAGTGGAATGTTTTCAGACTTAAAAATCTTATTTTAATAATGTGGAGAAAAAAGTTAAAGCTTTTCTATTATTTTCTTCTGTTTTAGAATTCTAGTTAATATTAAATGTAAAATATCTAAAAGAAACATTTCTTTATAATTAAAAAACTAAATTTATCTAATTGGATATTAAAATTTACTGAACTATTTGAAATTTTAGTGCATTCGTATTTATTCTGTTAAATGCGATTGTGATAGATGCTTTTCCAAAATTGACGACAGATTAGCAAAATTGTTGGTATACGATGAAAAACTTCTTATAACTTGAATGGATATATAACTTACAACGAAGTTAAAAAAAATACTGCAAATATATCAGCGATATAATTATCGCAAGAAATTACTTGAGTTAGGATATTGAGGATATGTCGAAATTTCTTATATTTAATAATAATTTTATGTTTATTAAATCGAATAATTTATTTCAGAATAAAGATTAGAATAATATCAAATCATATTTTCTTTAAAATATTAGCAATAATAAAGAGAAAATTTAAATTGATGTGGTTGAGTTCCTTTTTTTTTATTTTTAGTTTAGCGAAAAACACAATATGTTCATTAATAAAAATAAATATTTTTAATGAATGCATTTTCTTTCTATTCAAATATTAAAATTTTTCTTAAATAATGATAAAATATATTTTTTTATTTTGTAATCTTTATATTTTATTCATACTCTATTTTTTTATTTTTTGCGAAGGCTCTGAAGCAAAACGAATATGAAATCATTTCCCAATGAAAAGTAGAGCATCAGAATATGAAAGCAGAGGAAATAAAAAAAGAAAAATTATCAAGTACTACAAATATTGTGAAAATTTTATTATATAAGTTATCAATGAAAATATAATAAAATTTATTAAACAAGTTATAAATGCTTTTTTGCTTATATAATAAACTTTTATGCATCTATTTTATGGAAATATTATATATTGATTAGAATCAGTCTTATTTTCAGTAGATTATAATAACTAAAGGTGCGAAAGAATTATTTACAAACTCAAGTTAGAACTTCAATTTTACGTTTTCTTTTCTATTTAATCTTAGTTGGAATCCCAGAAAAATAACAGGTGTTAAAGGTATTCTGCGAAATCTTATCTGGAAAATATTTTTTCTTATGGTATCTCGGAAAAATTTCATTTAAAACCGCCTAGTGGAAAGTAAACATGCATATTAGTTACATGGTCACTATTGTCTAGTTAAAAATGACTATACTGTACATAATAGCAATAAAAATCAGATTGCTTTTAAAACAGAAAATAGTCAACTTCGTTATGTCACTATACTGTAAATGGCATAGCATATGTTACAGTATGAAATATGATATAATATGTATCACATTTTGATATGATACAGCAGATACGTGTATTGACCAGGCATATGTACATTAACAATTAATATTTCGTGAAGATAATATGCCCTAAATATTCAAAAAGCTTTGCAAAAGTTTGTGCCATCTGGCGTTCCGCAGCGAAGCATCAAATACAATTACCATAAAGAAAACTTGAGGCTCATCTATAAACAGGAAAAGTGTGTTCCTCTAGTAATAAATAAGCACTCTCGATTTATAATCGAGAATGCTTATTTATTACTAGAGGTGGATTAGAATTATTGTTAGAGTTAGAATAAAGGTTATATATATATTTGACTATAATTTAAAATTGCAGATAAGTTTATTTTAGTTCCATACATATGAAGATAGAAAATTTTAGTTATTGACTGGATGAAAATGTAAATAAAAAAATGTTTCGTTTATTATCACAACTTATATTCGTAATAAATAATTGAAGAAATGAATTTAAAAATAAAGACAAAATTAATGTGTCATTATATCCCCCTCAATAAAGTTGAAATGCTTTAAAATAATATTTTGCAAGATAAAAGTTTTCTCACAAAGTAACAATCACTCAAGCGAGAAAAACATGAAAAAAATTGTGTTCACACACGTACGACGGAATTCTTTTATTTCCGGTGTAACTCTATTCCTTCCTTCGAAAATATGTTGAACACTTTCAAATGTAATATAAAGTCATGTGTACTTTGATTTAAAAAATGTTGCATTCTGTATTTATAATGCAAATTCGAATTCACACAAAGAACGTTATAATGTGACCATTTTAAAAATCCTTTATTACTTAAGATATTTAATTCTAACATTTACATACTTTTTTAATCCAAATCTTTGTTTAAGATGTCTTTAATTAGAGATAATTCTTTTCAAATTGATTCCAACAGTAATTGATTAAAAAAAATGATTCCAAAGGAATTAGTAATTGATTTCAGCACTCATATGTTCATACACTCTTGCTAAATGAAGAATTCGTCAAAGTCTTAGTTAATAATAAAAACTGATTTCTGTAGCAATCAATGCTAAATTCATTATGGTGTACTTTTAGCTTAGAATTATATAAATTGTTATAAAAAACAAGTCATCTAATTGTTAATTTGAAACTCATTTATTAGAAATTAACTTAAGGATTGATAATTAATTTTAACAATTATTAATATATTTTTTATTCATTCTATTCCTAAAGGAAGACACTCGTTAATTACAGATAAAACCTTCAAATGATTTTTAAAAATTAGCTGTAAACTTATTACGGTGTATGATCGAATTATATAATCTGTTATGAAAACGAAATACTTAATAGTTAATAAAAAAATTATTGAAAATTAATTCAAAGTACCAATATAATTAATTTAAATACTTATTATCTTCCTGAATTCATTAATGAAGTAATGAAGAGGAAGGAGTGACAAAATTCAGAGACTGATTTCAGTTGCTAATGAAATTAAACTTATCACGGTCATATAGTCTATAGTTTTAAAAAATGTTAAAAGAGCAAGGCAGTAAATGCATAGCCGCAAATTTACTGTTATTATAATTATTATATGTTTTTTATTATAATCGATGCATTAATTCACAAAGTGAATTATTTATTTCAAGATTTATGTATTTGTTTATTTACACATACTTAATTCATAAAAAATATTCATTTAATGAAAAAATTGTCAATTCTTCCGCGAGCAATAAAATTTCAAATTCATTTCAAAATTCAAAGATATTGAGTTAAATTGATAGCTTATAAATTATAAAAACAAAACAAATATAGTTATTTGTTAGAAATTAATTTATTATGTTTTAATTTAAAAAATCAATGACTTTGATTTATTCACTAATTCATATGATTGCAGATTTACACTTTCATTTCTTAAATCAAGTATTTTTCAGTGAGCAATAAAAAGTTCCTATTGATGATTTTCAATTAAGCATAAAAAAAGAATTTTATAAAAAAACTATCGAACAATTAAAGAATATTTTAATCTAGCTATTCATTATTACATCTTCGACATAATTAACATCATTTCTCACAACAATTTAAAATTTAAGTAATCACGTGAGATAATAGTTTATGATTTGATTTCTGTCGCATTTCTAATTAAGTCATTAGGTACAGAGTAATTTAACCACAAGAGTTATAAAAAAACAGTAACAATTAAATTAATTAAAAGCTTATTAATCATAATTTAATTCATCGTATTAATTTAATTTCTATTCTTTTCCTACTAGTGATAAATAATCGATTATTTATATAAATGTTTATTTAAGCTGCTTGAGGTAATTCTCTTCAAAAAATTGTCAAAAAATTGCAAAAAATTCTCCAAGTAAATTTGGGTAATGGAGGAAAGAATGCCTAAGAGAGGAAAAAGCACATCGCCTGAAATGATGCAAGTTATGCATTTTGTGGACACTCCCTTAAATGCAAGTTGATGAGGCTCCTCTGTTTCACAAATGCTCCGCAAAACATTGAAGAGGAAGTAAAAGGCAGATAATCTAAGGAATATAAGGATCAACTTTCGTTGGCTTAATATTCAAGTTTAAAAAGCCATTTGTGAAATTGGCAAACTGAAAGCAAATATATCTCTTTTCTCGCCTTATATTAGCGAAGGCCTTATCTTGAAGGAAACAATAGGAAACCTCACAACATCATTAATCAAATGGAAACGTCCTTGAGACTTTATTTCGGCCATATTAGTTCGTCAAATCATGCTTAAACTAGCTTCCGGGTACATGGTTACTTACTTCATGCTATTCTGCTTCTCGGTTTTTAACCAGTTCTTGCAGCCATTTTGTTTATTAGACTAGTTGAAATCTTATAATGAGAAAATGTCTGAAGGTTTAGTAATTTAAACAGGGATGTTTAGGTTGGATTTGAATACATAATTGCTTCCCTCGTTTGAATGAGTAATTAATTTATGTTTCCTACAGTGTTAATTTGTTTGCTGCCCAATCGAGAGGAAAATTATTAAATAAATTGGTATCATAATGGTTTAAATTTATAATTTTGATTTTCAAATTTATTATTATTTTATTTCTGCGAAGGATTTAAATTAAAATTTTATAATGATGCATATATTATGATTTTGTAAGCATATTCTTTGAGACGACAGTGAAGCCTACTTGGGAATCGCAGGGGGATTTAATTCAAACTTTCCAGAAGAGAAGCGTCAATTTTGTTACTTTCAGTAGGATGGTGTGACATGCCTCAAATCGGATCATGCTTGTCAAGTGTGCTTGAAGTGCTTAAAAAGATGACTAGTAAAGGCTTGTGATCCCCTCGTCACATAGCCACAGTTGTGACTTTCACATGCTTGGACTCTTAAAGGGAAGAGTACATGAAATAAATCCACATACAAATTAAGGACTCAAGTTTAGGATCCGGAGTGCCGTCAACAGCATCACAATACAAGAACTGACAATAGTATATATATAAACCTCCTCAAGCGTGCTTACATATGTGACGGAGGGCTCTTTCTGCACCTACAGTGAAAAAGGGAGTAATCACATTTAATGCATTACAATTTATTTTATGCGTTAATCTCACGGGGAGGTTTACGTGATGCACTCTGTGTAAAGGTTATTTGCAATCCCAAAAGCCCAACTTCTTCAAGTAGCATGTTTTTCAATGATTATTCGATTTTGCAGCAATATATTCTCTCAAATTGTTTTTAAAATCCTTTCCTGTATAGACCATACAATAGTTTATTGAGTTTACATATTAGATTATATAAATTCTTTTAGAGTTAAAAAAAAAAAAAAAAAAAACTCATTTTGACGTTTTACGATTTTGTAAAGTATTGCGAGATATAATATTCATGGAATTATTACACAACTAAATTTTATTTCATTGCTATTTTTAGTTTTTTAATTTTCATTAAATACATTTTTTAATTAGAATTTAAATCGATTGAATAACGTTGAAACTTTGTAATTATTTGATTTGCTTATCTTATAGTAACAATTAGAGTGCTAGTAACAAAGTATTTATCATTAGATAGTTAAAAACAGATTTTGATTTTAAACATAATTCTGAAAAATGTAGAAAAATACTTTTTGTATAATGTGCTTGAATAGTCATCAATTATGATTATTTCATTTTATTTCTTTTATGTACAAGGATTACGATAAATAATAATAGCTGTTTTCAGAAAAACTGTGCAGAGCCTTAGTTTTCATAAACTATTTAAAAAAATTTGTCTTTATATGAAAAAGAGTTATATATATAAATTCAATTTAATAATAAATACTATGGAATTTTAAAGTTTTCTTTATGCACCTTCCTTCAGCTTAAAATGATCATTTTTCATTAATCGTTTGACAATGTCTTTTTTTACTCTTTTCCAAACTCTCTTCTCATCACTTCTGGTACGATTTTTACTTGCTTTCCAGTTTTTCTTTTGATGCAGCTCAGAATTTTTAGATAGAACATAAATTTATATAAAACATTTGATAGATTGATAGTCTTAAGTACAAAACTGATGAAATATTCTTCCAAAAGCTTAATGTTTTTTAAAATAATGGGTAGTCTCTAAATCCGACCAAACTAGCGTACGATCGTTATGTTTATTTATGAACGGCAGCAAACACACTTTTGGAACATTTTTTCACGGAAATATCCTGATTAATTGTTTCTTCAGCTACGAAAGATTTGCTTGACTCTTCACACTGACAAATAGCCATTCAAAACCATGTGATTTTTCAAAACTTTTTGATGTTTCCAACTAAGCTAGAGCCTCAGATTTACATTTATATAAAAGTATAAGGGACAGGTAACACAGAAAGACAGCTTTAAAATAAATTACATCGTCCTAAATACAATGAAAAATTTTCTTTTTTGTGTGCTCATATAAATTTTGATTTTATAATTTATTAATCATTTCTGTCTTTTGAAAATTTATCGATGAAACATATTTATAACGAACATTTGGCAAATTGATCGTTTTAGGAGAAAAAGATGAAATTTTCTTTCATTTTTGCTTTTAAAATGTTTTTAAATTATCACATTTCTTAATGCTTTGCCCCACTGTTGCCACATTTTATTAAATTTCCTAAAATTTTCTTATTTATTATAAATTATGTGTTTCTCTCACGATTAAACATTTCAACAGATAGTGCATTTGTAAATCATTTCGTTCACTTTCTTTATTACTTTTTCCTTCGAATTTTTCCTTCGATTTTTAGGTTTTATGCAATTTCATGGGACTGTTTCATAGTATTTATTAACATCGTCAAAAAAACAGTAGCGAATAATTATTTTTCTCTTCTAAAATATTTTTTTACTTTATTTTTCAAATATTCTTTATGAATAAATAAAAATAATTTTTGCGGTTGGGAAAACAATTTTAAAATATTTCAAATTCAACTCCATCCTTTAATATAATTTTTAATCCTAAATAAATAAATAAATAAAACATCAGTAAAGTATCCTTATCTAATACTTTTTAATTAGTTCAAAAACAAATTGTAAAAAAAATGTGTGTTTAATGTTTAACCCTAAAATATTACATAAAAAATTATGAATATAGAAAAGAACTTTAAAGAAAATTGCTACATTATAATAAATTCTCTCAAAATAACAAGCATAGCCATTTTTTGCAAATATTTTCATGAGGATTAAGATATTTAAAAAACATTCTATTGGTTAGATTCTAAAATATTTTATGATCTTTTTTAAAAATTAATTGACTTTCAAAATTTGAAAATTTACTTTTTTATATAGTAGGAAAAAAGCCAATAATATACATTATTGTTTCTTTTACAAGAAAAATAATTTCCTGGAAGAATTATGTATTTTACTTAAAAACGAATTCATTGTTTACTTATAGTTAATATTGTTTTTTAAAAGTTAAAAAAAATTTTAAGGCCTCTTTCTAGCCTTAATGTGTTTAGAGAAACTAAGGAAGCAAACTGCAAATTTTCAATTCATTTTCTTAGAACAATTCAGGGATTGTTCTAGGAAAATGAATGCATAAATAATATAGTAGCATTTATCACTAAATTTAACTTGAAAAATAACATTCCTTGAACACATATTTCCATGATTTTCATTGTGAAAAACACCATCCCATTCATTGGTCTATAGAATTTTCGTTTAGTATTCATAATACATCCATATTGTTTATTTTTTTGTTGTTTTAAAGTCATGTGTTTTAATACGGTAATTTAATAGATGATAGTTGTGTAATTAAATGCAATTCTTTTTACATTCGTCTGACATTGATTAAAGTTGTAAAAGAAATTTACGTTTCAGGTACATTTGCTTACTCGAGCATGAAGAAAAGCCATCCACCTTTCCAGCAAGAGGCTACTCGCAAATGCAAAGCTTCCCTTCAAAGTGACGGAAGCTATTGTTTATGCCGCTCGGAATGTGGGTCATCGATTGAAACGCTTACACAGTCAGAATGAAAAAAATAAAGCACCATCAATAGCATGGCTTCATTCCAGTAATGATTGTTTTCCATGCTGACTTTATGATGCACCAACTAAACGAAGTACAAGGACCCCATAAAAGCTGAGGTGGCTGTTGCATTAAATAATTTATCAGAATGATGCATACCGTAAGCTTAATCAGCTTGAATTGATATGCAACACTCCAATATTCCTTTTTATGTAGATGCTCATAATATATTCAGTACCCAGAATTACGCAAATAATTTTATTCCGCATACAAGAATCACCACAAATGAATAATGTCTTTTCAACATTAGCAGGACAAACAGATTTTGTTTGTTTGCTGTTTTACGATCACTTTTTGCAGTAGGTGATTAATTAAACCAATATCTATAGTTTAGAGTGGATTATACGAATAACTATAAAAAGCCACGCTTGAGGTGGGAATTTAACCTAGAAATTATTGAACCGAAGGCTCGAGCGTTAACCATTCAATAAATAGGTCAAGAATTAAAAGATGGGAAAAAGAGTTATCGGATTGTAACAAAACTTGGCAATTAACTACTTTCCCATCGAATATACCGATTAGTTTAACTTTCAAAACCCGAAGCTAGAAAATCAAAAATTTCAACTTTTGAAATTACGAACATGAAGGAAAGAAGAATTTCAGTACTGGGTATAGTTTTTCATAGGTAATGTTTCCAAATATTCTCTTTGAACTTTGCAATATATTTTATAGATAAAATAGTACATAAGAAAGGGGCATATAACTGTTGCTTAGTGTATATAGTAACATATATCCACTAGTTATAATAAGTTAGTTGATAAATATAGTTCAAAGAATTGAGTTAGACATATTGCTTTAAGAGAATGGTCGCCTAACTTTTTGACCTCACAGACCAATAAATTCATAACTTGAATCCCGCGGTCCACCAATGGGATTGTTTATGTGTTAAATATATTTACGAAAAAAAATTGTGATCTAAAAACACATAAAATGTACCTTTTAAATAAAATGAAACTATTAATTGTAACCAAATTATGAAAGCTTTATTAATAAAATAAAACTTGAATTTGAAATAAAATAAACAAGAATTGTAAAAACAAAACAATTAAAAGTAGTTTAGTTCTATCAAACATTTAGCGTTATATATTCCTAGTGTGATGGATGCTCCTGCTTACTTGAAATAAGATTATGGATCAAATGTTGCTACTACAAGACGTAGAACTGCATTTATTTCAAGCTGAGGTCGGTACCGAGTTTTGATATCTTTTCACATAAATAAGTTGTGGAGAATTGAATCAGAATTTTCATCTAGGAAAAAGGTATTCTTTTTTTATGGAAAGCCAAAACTGAGATCTCGATAAGGATGAATGAAACTTGAATTTGAGAATTTCTTCAGATGTTTAGTCCATGAGGCTTTCTTTTAGACGTATTCTTAAATTATTAACCTGAATTTTCACTGCAAACGGATCTATTATCCACTTCTTACCATTTCTGGAGTCTTCTTTCATTGGGTAATAACGATCAAAATATTCTGTAAGTGATTACAAGTGCTTTTTAAGTAGAGTTACTACTTGCTGGTTAACAACATTTTTCTTCATGCATTCATCAAAATTAAAAAACATTTGCAGATCCTCTTCAACAAACCGCGTTTGTCACAGTAATATTTCAGTAAGCCCGCCTTTAAATTATTCAACTAATATATATATGCGACATGCAGGACAGTGAAATATTCGAAGAATACGAAGCATGTAGCTAAAACAATGCAGTTATAACAGTACGACTTGTTTATTTTGGCGTTATTCTATGAAGTAGCATTTTCGGCGACCGCTGTTTTAGAAAACAATGCATGAGTTAACTATTATTTATATTAATAAAAGTGCTAAAAAATTCGGCCTAGAATCACGTAAAACAAATGCAAAATAATCTTCATTCTCGGCATTCGGAGAAAAGAGTCTTTGTTGTCAATTAACATCACCTAAAAGTGAAAAAGGGATCAGAAAAAGAAATTTTTTTAAAAATTTAATGAAATTTACTTAAAATTAATAAAAAAAATTCATTTATACATAGCTAAATCTTATAAAACCCCGATCCAGCTCATATCTTCAACAAGACATCAATGACCAAGAATGACCAAGTCCAAGAATATACAAACGAAGAATTGTTGGAAGATGTGTAAGACAACTACTGCTACCCGATCTGACGGTAAGGAATTATTGCCTCTTTGAATAGCCCTCTAGTGACCATTTTGAAGCTTATTCAACGTAGTAATATTATTCATCTACTGCTCTTTATTTTGCAATATATTCAAAGCTTATATCTAAAAACGAGAATATCTAGTAAAATAGAATATAATTTTTTCTGATTCTTTTTTTTTTAACATTCTTCCGACTAGTTACAACGCCAGAACTTTTTTACAGAACTAAAGATTATAAATATTTCTTACATTACTAAAGGTTATAAAATGTTCTTTCGAACCAACTTGACAATTATTTAATTCATATTTTTGGAGTTTAACAAACAAACATTGAAGAACCTCATCGATAAATTTCATTAAATATTTTTCAATAAGGTAATAGATATGCAGAAGAAGTTAATAACTTAATTTAAATACAGCAAATCAGTTGCAAAATTGAATTGACATATCAACCATTTTTTTTCAATGGTATCTGTAAAATTTTTACAAGCAAGCGTAATTCAGCAGCAAACGTAATTCATCACATGAAATACAAATTAATACCAGTCTCATGTGCTTAATTGAACTAATTCTGCAACTAAATGAAAATAATAATATTCTACTGGGTGCATCGGATCTGAAATGCAAATACAGTAGAAATTATTTTGAAATACATTGGAATGGAATATTATTTTTTATACATTTCCAGGATTTAGTTTTCCTCACTTTTTATTATTAATCTTCTCACCTTTTTTTACCTTACAATGATTATAAGCTGAATATTAATGAACTTATAAAAAAATTCCATAAAGTGTAGAGTATGTTCCAAAATCTTTTCCATTTGATATTGGAATATCGAGTAAATTAAAGTACCAGTTTAATTTACTCGATATTCCAATATCATTGGTACAGTATCAAAGTATTTGTTAATTGTCACAATATGCAATACAATTTATTTCAGGGCATCAAACTTTAAGGCACATTCTATTTTAAAATAATACAATAATATGAAATATATCATTCAGTCATTTTGGAACTCAAAAATCGCCAAAAGTTAAATCCCATAAGCATAAAATGTAAAAAAAATAAAAATGTACTACTTTTTTTTGCTTATTGTCTCACTATTATTATAACTGTAAAAATGTTAATAATTTTGATATAATTTTCATTAATAAAAACTTTGATATAATTTTCATTAAAATGATTCAACTAGGAAATATTATAAATTTATAATTTAGGAATATCTAAAACACTATTACAATAATCTAATTTTTTTTTAATTTTTCATTAATAAGAACTAATTTTGTTTGCCCTTTTATTAGTCACAATATCAGTTTAATTTTTTTTACTTTGTCAAATAGAATACCGACCAATCTTGCTTTTCTAACCAAGTGATGAAAAAAAGGCAAGATTTTTATGAAATAAATTAAAACTCCAGTTTAAAATCAGAGAAAAAAAACGACAAGCTTTCAAAAGAAAAAGTCTAATTCAAAATGAATAAATGTACAATTAAATAATTTAAATAGCTTCTTTATTTCTTCAATAAGATAATAAACACCAGCAGTTTAGTGAGATGTTCGTAGTTCCGAGTAGTTTGAAACAATCAAATTAGCAGGAACAATAAAATTTAGGGTACAATAAGTTTGTTTCGTGATAATTTTGAGTGCAGTTCTATTAATAAGCAACACTTGCGTTTACCTGGTAACAAGAAACAAGTGTAATCAGTCAACTTCTGAGAAATAATAGAATGTAAAAAAATAATTGCAGATTTTTTAAACTGAATTGCACCAAATAATGCCGAGTTCAATTTCTTTTTTCCATATAGATAAAAAGACTCTGACTGACTTTATCCTAATCGCATTTGTTATGGGTCTCAACATCAATCATGATCATTATCAATCACGAAGTTCAGTCATCTTTATCAAGTTTCTTCATTGTTCAAAAATATCAAGAGCAAATTGATGATTCCTATCGTTTTAAGAATAATTCAATCAAGGTTACATTTTACTCAGAATGATATCTTACCCAGAATTATTTAAAATGAACATTTTTTAAAAAAGTGAAAACGATTTTTCTTTTGAACTATTTGTTCAATTTTAGTACACTTTTACTCAAAACAACACTTGTGATAATTTATTTTTATTACAGGTGTTGTTTTAAGTAAATTTTTTTAAATAGTATTAAAAATTTCTTAAAATAAGTTTTACTGCTTTTTTCTCTCAATTTCAGTTCAAATTTTGAATTTGCAAAAGTAGGAATGAATGGTACTGATAAACTAGCTCTGATGGTCTTAATTTTTTTTTAAACAATCAGAGGATATCGAGGGTTATTATTTATTTTTAAGATACTTATTGACGAACAAAGTAAAAAGTACTGAAGAATATGTATGTATGTATGTACATACATGAGCAAAAATTTAATTTTTACTGCTAGATTTCGAAATTGTGTGCTGAAAAAAGTTTTTGTATATTTATCTTTAACTCAGCTAAGCACACACTGTTATTCTAATCTCTCTGAATTCATTTATTTCGGAATAAGTTTATATGGAACTTTGAGAGCAAATACACCAAATTTAACGAAAGTTGCCTGTATCGGTTTGAACTGGTGAATACAGCAGTTGATAAAGAGATGATAAAGCTTTTATACTAGAATGGAACAGTCGTGTTATTATTTAATTGACGTATTCTTATCTAATGGAGAATTTTATTTTAAAATTTTGAATTTCATTGTAGTGCTCCAGTGGCTCAGTTGCTTGAAGCCGCTTCTTGTTGAGTTTAGCAAAATGAAGCATCTTTTGTCGCGAACAGTTATTGGGAGGTTGACCACATTCTCCCTCACTGGGTTGTCGAAGCTCCTTGGGTTGGACGTACCATATTATGTGTCCACATTAATCCGTGATGTCCAAAGTCCTTCCTTTAGCCTGGCATGGATGTAGAGAGGAGGGTACCAGCTCAGGTATGACCTTGTCATCTGATCATGGCTCGAAATTACGAGGCACTTGGTAATGAGAGAGTTTTCAAGACTCGTTACGGACCTTAAGGTACAGTCGCCTGCACTGCTAACTCTGAATGCCTGTATTTCAGAGTATTATCATGATAAGCAGTTTTGAAATATGCTATTCAGAATGTAGTATTGTGATTCTGACTTTATAGGAAGCGATTTTTAAAAAGATTATGTTACCTCAGGGCTATAACTTCGACTCAAGCAAATACTATGGTCTTAAAGAGTTTCCCAAACCATAGCAATAGTCAATTGTAAAAATAAAGGAGAAAACGTTCTACAAATGAAATTCTGGAAAGAAACATGTTTTTGCAGTGTTACTAAGCTTAGTATTAAAACAAGTACTATGGATTTCACACTTGGCAATCTGGATTGAAATTTTAATAAGACAAAATAATCTTATGTGCTACCCTCAGCTTTATAATCTCAATCATAATTTTAATCCTAATTTACACTTTTTTAAGTAGATTCAGCCTAGTTCAATTTTGCCATTACAGATTCATTGCTATTACAGTAATAATTATATTTCCTATTTTTGATATTTCACGTTAGTTTGATAGATACAGGCTTCATTCATGGGGTCGAAAAGTTGCAGGTTCTTTCTAAAGCCAGCCGAAAACTATTACGTTGATAAAAATTTTAAATAATATTAACTAGTCGCTGCTTAATTACTTTCCGATAATATGATGCGGAAGTTTCGAAAAAATGTGCGCCACTTCAAGTGTCTATTTCGTTACTTAACAGTATTTAAAAATTATAAAATGGATGCCTGTATTGAGCGATTTCGTACTTGTTGAAATGGTCAGTTAGAAGCATAATGCCATATGAAAAATTTAAAGTAATTTAGTAACATCACTTTTTGGAAACCCTATACACCATGTTATTATCGAATGACATCGAAAAAGATGACATTGCATTATAGAAAGTATGATAGAGTCTGACAACTATCTACAGCGTGTAATGGTCAGTTTAACAACCAAAGCCTTTAGACATTTTAATATCCATCAAATGATTGCCTTCTAGGGGGACTTTTCACAGGTTGTACTTGAATAGAACCTATAGTTCTGACACTAGGTCTACTCTACTTATAAATTCTGACTATTAATATTATTATTATTTATTATTAATTATTATTATTATTATTATTATTATTATTATGACTATTATTTAAATTCCCGTTAAAAGATTCTACAATTTCGAAGTTTCAGGAATTTGTAAGAGAAGGATTTATATTTTTAGGTTTTGGATTCTTATTCTGAACTATAAAATTAATTAATTTTTTTGTGAACTTAAATTTATTTTAATAAATACACTACATTAACAAATTAATCAGTAGTTACCAGTAATGAAAGAATGTGAAGTGTTCTATGACTTTTTATTCAAAGAAGAAATGACTAAAACCCTGTCTACAAGTATTAGGTTGGGGAAAAAGAAATCCATTATTTTTACATGAACTTTATGTAACTTCTTTTGGATTCACTTTGTAAAAAGGTTTAAAACAGCTTTCATGTAGATTTTTAGGTCTTGCGCGTTACGACTGCTGACATGCGGTTAACTTCGATCATTTTTGATATTTTATAGACATTTTCGACGATGCTGTATCCACATGCGAGGTGCATCTCTAACATCAAAAACACCCGAACGGAATCGACGAAACAAAAATTGTACGTAACTGGTTGTTACAGTCTTATATAGGACGATAAACACCTTTCACAATTTTAGCCACCCGGCTATCTTTTTCGCCGTTACAAGAGAAAAACGAAAATGTATCGAATTTTCTGTTTGTTGTCTTCCATTTTTAAAACCTTGTACTCGTAACTGAATGAATCAAACAAAAAACCGCAAGAGGATATTTTAGTGTCAAATGTCACCTTTCCAACGAGCATAAATCTGAAATTGTTTGCTAGATACCTCAGGAGATATCGATCACTACAGACGTCTACCGAAAAAATAATGGATTACTTTTTCCCCAAACTAATATTATGTTGGAGCTCAGAGAAAAATTGAAGGCTTTATTTAATTGCTTGCAGTGTGTAAAATTTACTTATACCTTACAAGCAATGCTCAAATATATGTTTTATTCAGAATGACTAGTATGAAAGTTTGCAGCATTTTTATTTCATCAATAGCTGTCGTGTTATAAATATCTTTATAAAAATATATTTATGTTTACAGTGGCTAATATCAAATTCCTGATTTTACCTTTACGATCTTTGAATAAATATGAATCAGGGTTTCCGATATTTGAAATATGAATCAACAAGCCATAAATAAATGCTTATATCATACAGGAACACATGCTTCTTTGCGATTCACGATGAATTAATTCGGAGTGGATTCCCCAATTTACTTCCTTACTTTACTTCCTCCTTTTCTTTTATTGATAAAGAATGTGGAAATATTAGATATTGGGTTTTACTTAAAAAATAATGCATATTTACCGTATTCAAACCTTGAAACTTCTGACTTACAATCCCTTTAAATTGTGATAACTTCTTAATTTTTTTATTCTTTATATATTTAAATCCATTTTAATTAAATATTATGTGCACTTATAACATAAATGTTAGTTATTTTAATTACCATAAAATATTCAACTTTGATCTAAAACAAAGAATTTACTCTGTATTGGGAGCACAAAATTTTTTTTTAATCCTACAAGTGTCTAACTATTTAACTTACTATGATATTTACAGACGATTTTTTTATTTTAGCTCTATCATTACGATGTAAGAGTTACTACTCCTCAAACACATAAAAACTTATCATAAAATGGCGAACGTTTATTAATATTCTACTTCTTTTTTCGGAACCAAACTGTTAACTTCCAATTAAGCATTGTCTTTTTTCTTCGCGAGGTGGCGCTGCTGGAGCAACAGAACTTTCAATACTGAAGAAAGCTTTTGTTCCCATAACGTTATTCCTTGATTCGCCTACGCATGAAATGTGGCTGCCGGATCATTCGTAGTTGTTATTATATTTAAAAAATTATTAATATTGAATTGAAAATTTTATTCAATGAACTGTTCTTATCCAATTAATTATTTTTATTTAATCAACTCGAAGGCAGACAATGTGCGCCAATATAATTCATTTTAACTCAAAGCATTTAAAGAACTAAAAATGTTGTGAACCATAATCACAATGTACTATAAAAATTTGAAAATAGACAATCGCAGAAGTAAATAAAGTTTCAAAATTATAGTTAATGTTATAAATAATGGCGACTGGGGCACGTTAAATCCGTCGGTCCTCCATGTTCCCATAACATAATGTTATAAAAAAAATACCTTCTACATTCTGTAAACAATAATATCTTACTTGTCCTTTTCTCTGGTTTCTCTAAATACAGGAAAAACTTATTTTACACACAGTGATATTTGTATTTTTATACAACAGAATTTATTCTGTATATAAGTTAACTTGACGTAATGAAAAAAGCAATTGAATACTTTTAAATTTTTTACTAATAAAATTTTATTTTCAAAATTTTTAAGATTTCATTCAAACATTTATACATTAAGCGATTCATTTTATTTGAGATTATCAAAGTATATCATAAATATAAAATTTTAATCTACCAAATAAAAAATACAGTAGATTTAATTACAAATATTTCTTGCTTAAAATATTTCAATCTTTATTAAGACGTTTAGGAAAATCAAGATATTTCTCGATTAGATTAAGATTTTTTATTTTATCAAAATAAATGGCTGAATTTACGAATCTATTATATTAATGTACCAATTTAAAATCACTCTAAAGTAATAGAATGAGAAAAATTAAGATTATATTTCGTCCTTTTTAATTAGATTTGAATAATCATATTCAAAAAACGTAATTTAATTAGTTTTATTCTACCTATGAAATGATGACGAAATGTGTCAGTTAATAAAAGTAAAACAAAATTCATTCACCAGTTAACAAGATTTTACTATAACAATATTTATCTAACTTTTTTTTTTTTATATTTATTTTAAAATCTATAATTTCTATTTTGAAAAGATTACATATTGATTACTTTAAAAAATGAAATTTCTCTTCACTAAACTAATTTAGAAAATTATTTTTTTAAGAAAATATAATGTTCTTTAACAAATGTCAAGTAAACCAATTAAAATGCAGAGATCCCTAGTTTTAATTTGAGAAAGTATCTCCCATTTGGAGAGAATAAGAAAAACATGAGAAAGTTAAGTCGTCCTTAAAGGGAAATGGCAATGACAATATTAATCATTTAATTTTGCTAGGCTAGACAAAAATTTCGAAATGATATCGATATGATGAGATTGCGTAGAGCATTTCCCAATCAGAGCGTCTCAAATAAATGAATGCCGCGAACAGACTTCAGGTATATATACATTTAGTGGAAGATAATAAAGCCGAGTTTAAGAATTTAACGCAACTTATTATTTATCTTTCATTCTTTTAATCATTGACTAAATGGGATGGGAAAACGGAATTTTATTATTTAAATGAATTAATTGAGAGAAAATTAAATGAAGAAAGATTTATTTGAAAAAGTTAGTTATTTTATTTAATTAATTGTGTATGAAAATAAGAGATTTGTTTGTTTGTTGATTAGTTTGTTGCTTTATGTTCACATTTTACACATGAAGCTTCATTCGACTGCAATCTACCGTTTAAAATAAATTCTGAACTATTACAATAGAGCCTCGTTATAACAAACTTCTAATTTACAAACACTCACGTTTTTACAAACTAGTGGCTACTCGGATACCATGTACACAATGTTAATTTTAACTCCCATATACAAACTAAAATTTTGAAAAATCTCTTTTAAGGAACTCTTGTTTCTTACAAATAGTTTTCTTTTTTGTTTTTCTTTATTTTTATGAACTGATATTTTTTATTTGATTTCTTTTTTAACAATGAAGGCCTACACGTGTAAGCATTCTAGAGATTAAAGAAAAAATAGTCGAAGAATATGGACATCAGACATTTTGTGGGAAAGAATTGTGCTGCTGAATTCGACCCTTGTCCTCCCCATACGTTAGAACACAGAAAATGGGAAAAAAATTTGAAAGTTTGAGATCTGTTATTCTGTAGTTGGTGCCGAATTCATTAGAACAATTTGATTTATGAAGTTTCGTTTGCCGCGGTTCCGTTGAGGATTTGTCGCTGTTGAAAATACGAGTGTGTTAATCAGTGCATGTGAAAGATATATTTCTAAAATAAATAGACGAAAAAAATATTAAATAAGACAAAAATTCCCAAAAAATATGGAATTATGAGGAATAGCCTTTCAACAATTTTAAAAACTCGGAAAATAATTCTTGAAAAAGGAAATAATACATCAAAGATGCTTCCTCTTGAAAATATTGTAAAGGCAAAACATTCTAAATTGGCTAAACTTTGCTTGGTTGGCTGAGAAAATTGAGAAGAAGAAATGTTCCTGTTGATATTAATATCATTAAAGAGAAATCTAAATACGAAGCTGAAGATTTTAAAGTATAAGATGTCTAGATCCAAAAATTTAAAACCAGGAATAGTTTGAGCTCAATAAAATTGTGTGGTGAAAGTGGAATCAAAATAAAATGATAGTAAATTCTATTTTTAAGCATGAATCTTATTTTGCATGTGTTTCTTACTTCATTCTTAATACCATTTTATTTATTTAAAAAAAGTTTGGTAAAAAAAATCTAATTATCTAATGTTTAATTTTTAAGTTATTAATTTTAAATTTAAATTTTTAATTAAATTTAAATTAAAGATTTTTCAGATCTCGTGTTTCAGAAGTGTTTTAATTAAAATTCGCACTACTAATAATTTATTTGTGGATATTGTGTGCTACTTAATTTTATAACTGTATTCCAAAAGACTTTCATTAAATGTCTCCAACTTTATAAAATGTTTTGACTATTAAAATAAAGTTAACATGTGTGGGAAATAAATGTGTTTTCGGAATTAATTATAAAAATTAACATTAATCTCTCAATAAATTTATATATCTAATGTAAAAGTTTACTTCTGCAAAAAAGAAAAATATTATCATAAAAATAATATTTTAATATTTCCGGTTATATGAAAAAGTCTCATAATACGTTTGTTTATTTTTATCCGTTTATGGGTAAACTATAAAAACGTTATCAAATGAATTTAATTTTTTATTTAGTTATCCGTTTATAAATCAAAAAATCATTAAGAAATCATTAAGAATGTTACAATCACATTATTTAATATGAATTACGAATCAAAAAGAAGTCTAAACATAATGTTAATATCATTTCAAGAGTAAGTTTTTGTAACATTTTTATTAACTGAGGATACTTTGTCTTTGTATATTGATTAAGGGTGCTAAAAAGTGTTATTATTCTTTTAGAATGCAGTCGTTTTGAAAGAATAATATGCCATAAAAGAATTATTTTTTATAATGCAAATGTGTTTAAAAAGAATAGCATTTTTTACTGACATTGTTCCTTTATAACACTTCTTTTTATCACTGCCATATTAAAAAATTTGATAAAAATGCTTATAAGTTTGGAAATAGTTCTGTCAGAGAATACTATTAAATTCTTATAATAATACTGAAAAAAGTTTAGAAAAGTACATAAGGAATTTTATCAAGAAACATCATCAAAGGAAATACAGCAAACGCTCGTTTTTACAAATTTTTAATTTACCCACATTCGCGATTTTACGAACTAGAAATTGGTCCCATAGATGCAATGATAATGTTTATCCCCATTTAAAAGATTCATTTTTAAAAAACCTTTTTTTTTCACTAACTTATTTTTTTATCTCATTACTTTCATCCTTTATACTTTTTTCTTTCTTTTTTTTTTTTTTTTAAATTTTTTTATTATTTTGTGGTCGTGAAACTTAGTACGACGTTTCATTTTGAGAATCGTAAATCTTTCAAGTTGTGGATTCATTATGGAAATCCTGGATATTTTAAAGCAATTCCTGTGGAATTGCTTTAAAATTAATAATAAGTAAAAAGCCAAGAACATTTATCTGACGACTTGAGTGGAGATGAGTCATTCATACATAAATTTCGACAAGGAAACCCACTCCTCACCGGAATTTAATTTCTGGATTTCTTACATATGGACTAAATATAGAAATGTAATTTTGTATGTAAGAAATATCGGATAATTAAATTATTGAGAACAGTGATGAATGAGAAAGGAAAAGATGTTTCAGATGTCAAACCTGAAGAAAATGATGTGATGTTGTGACTGTCTACAAAACAAACAGATGAACCACTTACAAAAGGGGGCACTTTTATAAAAAAGAAAGAGAAAGAGAGAAAAAAAAACTCTTTTGTAAAAACAATTGTGATTTTGATACCATGATAGATAAATGATTAGTTTGTCTTTATTTTATAAATAAAATGTGTCATACACTAAATACCATACCAAATTTACTATATGACACAATTTAATGCTTCATATAATCAATTTGGAATATATTACTGCATTCACATTGTAGTGTGACATACAATAAATAGCATACTTAACAGTATAATATAACCAATCAGTTGAAAACAGATTATTACTACCAAGATTAAGATCTACTGTTTTAACACCTCTCGCGTTTTTCCTTCAATGTGGACTCTTCCGTAACAACATCCACGTATCAAATGGGAAGAAATTCGGTAAACTCCCAAGAACTTACATGTACACATACTGAAAGCAGATATTCACCATTCATCTCCCTATTGTTCAACAATGATTAGGATCAAACCTACGACGATGAAGAACTAGATTTTACAATTGGGGCAATAGGAACTCAACATTATACGTACCTAAATCCGTAAGATAAACGTTTCGAAGTTCAAGCAAAATTTTGGATATATGTATGACCAGAACAGTATTAAATAAATATACAATTTCTCCACATTTTTATTTTAAATTAAAGGTAGGGAAAACATATCCATTAATCTCGAATTCTAGTGTTTTTATATTCAATTCAAATATTTTAAATTTTCAATTAAAAAGTTGTCAAATGTTTTAACTTCAAAATGCCACAAAATATTTTAAAATGCATTTTAATGTTTTCATATAACGTTGAATATTACTACAACTTTGTTGCTTGTTAATGGAACTGAGCTTGATGCTTATAAATTTAATGTAAATTATAACTACTGGATGTATGTATTTATAAATCTAACTAATAAACATAAGCAAATAAATCTAATGATCAGATTCTTGAAAATTATAGCATCAATCTGCTTAAAATGTATCTCTACTATTTGAACATTCTCCAAAATAACTCATGAATTTCTTTACTAATAATCCCGCGTTAATAATTGAAATCATGTGACCACAAATTCATCACATACTAATTAGAATAGAACTTACAGAATAGAATCTCTATTTCTCGTAAATTTAATACAAAACTCAATTAAATGAGCGAATCATATGTGTTTTCCTGTTAAAACACATAATTAATTTAACCAATAAATTAGTAAGAATGTATGTTTCAAATTGGGTAGCATTTCTTCTCTTTTTATTACTTCTTTCCATAA
This sequence comes from Latrodectus geometricus, assembly GCA_026290005.1. Lineage (NCBI taxonomy): Eukaryota > Metazoa > Arthropoda > Arachnida > Araneae > Theridiidae > Latrodectus > Latrodectus geometricus. Next base: position 253,414 of record JAPDSC010118901.1, read on the forward strand.
AAATACTCTCTCCTAAAAATGAACTGAAAATTAATGGGAAATATAATATCTAACTTGTTAAGTTAAAATATGAAATAATGTCTCTTCTTCTTTGAGGAGAAATATTGATTTAATCGTTTATTTAATACCAATAATTATTTAAAAAAGAAAAATGCATGTTATAAAAAAACGTACTCCTGCAAATAAACTTTAATAACACATTAAATTTTTCATTATGAAAATATCAAAGTAAAAAGGATTATAAAAATTGCATTTAAATGCAATTATAGTAAACTATTAATTATTAATGCATATTAACTATTATATAACAAGACATTAATTATTTGATGAAAGAAGTTAAATTAAAGGAACAAAAAATGAATAAAGAAAATTTTGAATAATACCCAGCAAAATACGATAATAAATTAGAAATTTCAAGAAGAACAATAAACAAATTTATTTTGAGAGAATAAAGACTAATTCACAAAAATAAAACAATTACAAATAAAATCAACGAAAGGAAGAATGCAATCTTTTAAATAAATACATCTTCTCAAAACAGATCCCAACAATGTGAAAAAGTGACGCTTTTACAAAAGCGCAGGTGAAATTAGAAAGGAGGAAAAAAGAGGGACGGTGCGGGGAAAACAAAAAGAAGAAGCAGAGACATGTGCGAGGGGTCGCGTGCGTTCTTAAGGAGAGCAGCCAACGTGCTGAAGGAGTTAAGGGTTGGGTCAACGCACCGCCGAATGGCAAGGTCATTGTGCCAAATGAGAGAGCTGTAAGTTACTTTCTACTGACTGCTGGGTGAGTAGAAAGGAGACCACAAGTGGGGATCTCGCTGCTTGCTGAAGGGCCATTGACCACCGATCGAGATCGCTTCCAACGGGGGGCGTCCACAAAATGCGTCCCATGGGAAAGGATGCGCTGACCAAATGGGGTTTCTTTCAGCGAATACTCGCGAAAGGAGAATTAACAGCCGGTTTCCCATTTGGTATTATCAGTCTTTACAATTCATCTGTTTTTAAGCTAAATAAACGCAATAACATAATTCGTTCCAATTAACAAAACTACTAATTTTATCAATGTAATTTTTAAATATGGGTTTTTCTTTTTCCATTTATTTTTTTTAAATAACAATAAATTGCATCGAAACTATTATATCTAGATGTAAAAGTGTTAATAAAGTTGTTCAATCAATAATCTATCATTAATAGTGAGAGTCTCATCGGTAGATTTTAATTACTTTAAACTATATCGATTTTGACAACAATATATCACTGTTAATTAAATAGTCGAAAAAACATTCATATCCTTATCCAAAGGTTATTTATTGTCCAACAAGTGTGTGTGTTAAAACAAGGTTGCATCAATTTTTACAATTAATTTTTATGAAACGTAGAAGAGAAACGATGGTTATTTATTTATTTGTTTTTTATTCAAAACTGTGCTTTTTACTAGCTTATTATTATTATATCTTTAAAAATAACAACATTTTGCTGTTAACAAAAACATTTTATAACTTATGCAAAAGGATGGGGAAAAAAAAACTGTGTTAGGCATTGTTTCATAAATAGATAGATAACACCAAAAATTCTGATTCGAAAACTTAACATTTCAACAATCAAAATAATCAATTTCTATTCAGCCAATGGTGATCGATTAAACTTCTGAACCTATAACTGTTACAACTGTTAACAGTTATCCGACAGAACAACAGGAGTACCATTAAATAGATATATCCATTGTTCTATTAAAGAACTGTTCTTGCAAATAGAAAGTCGTTTGCCCTTTTTTTTTGCAACCACAAAATGCTGTAACTGACCTGATAGACACACTATGACATCGAATCAGAGCTTGACCTTCCACAAGTTGGACAATATCGACTCGCCCGGATGACTCGGACAAGAATGACACAACTCCAGTCATTGTAGTGGCTTTTTCTTTTTTTTTCTTTCTCTTTCAATATCGATGCGAGCCATCAAGTGACCTCTAAATCCTCTCACTGGACGAGAGGCGTACGTTTTTATTTAACCCAAACGTCTTCCTTGAAGATCGAGCCTGTCAACTGGATGCGGTCCGCTGCGTGCTCTAGATGTTGCCGTAGATTACCACAAAGGGACTAGTTATCGTTTTTTTTTTTGGAAGTCGGGTTTGATTTAGGATGCGGATGTCTTTCTAAGATTCATTTCTTCTCTTGCAAGACCTTTTGTTGTTCTTTTATGGAAGAAGAAAATATATGAGTGAGTCAATCGGGATTTTTTTTTTTATCAGTACAGAATTTCTAAATCAAAACAAATACTATTTTATGTAAAAAGTAACGAATGTTTTCTTCAGTTGAACCACCTTGCTTTCAAATATAAATCTAGAATTCTTATCTGGAAACTTAAGAGCCCCAAAATTTTAAAAGAATTTTTTTCAAATAATAGGCCATATTATTTTTTTCTAAAAAATGTGAATTTTAAAGGAAAATATCTGTGAATTCAAGGTATCAAAAATACAAGCAGATTCCTAAAATTATACTACCCAAAAGTGTCACTAAAAAGTTTTTAAAAAATAAAATAACGAATAAAATAGTATTCTGAATCTGGATTCTTCAAACTTAAGAAATATGAGGCATAGGTATATTTATGAAGAAAAAATAATATTATGTAATTTTCCCTTATTTTTAAATTTACAGTGTAAATTTAGAAGATTTGACATTAACTGATTACTTGTTGCTCGCTATGTAAAATTTGTAAATCAGTCTTTGTAATCTCATATATTCTAAGAAACTTTTAAGTAGCAATTACCAACAATGGTTATTCAAGTTAATAAATGCAGTTATTCTGAATAAGAGGTAGTGGACCAAAGTTTTTCGAGGGAATATTTTTTCGTAACTGGAAAAAAAAAAAAAAAAAAAAAAAAAAAAAAAAAATTCAAAATTACTTATGCAATCTCATAAATAAGTCTATTAAATATGTTCATCTAATAATTACATGATTCCGCTACATCAATGAGAAAATACGTAAGATAAATTTTACTTATTATGAAGTCACAGAGTGTGTTAATTTCTATGTAGTTGGTTACTTTTTGCTGGTGCCTTCACCAATCTTTTTATCGGCAGTTCAATAGGAAGATTTGTCCCAGGGCCCATCAATTTCGAAGACAAAAATTTTTTGTCAATCAGAAATTTCATTTTGAAAAAAAAAAGCTTTTTTTAAATTTTAATATTTTTTATGAAGATAATACCGCTCGTTTAAATTTCTCTATAAATAATAAAGCGATAACGAAACATTGCAAAATATTTATCTTGTTATTTATATTTGACATAATGTAATAGAGATACTAATATCCGAAGGTTACGGTAAGATTTCTTAATGGATGGCCTTTTTACGGATTGTGAGGGAAAAATCCCTGAAAACTTTCAAGCACCCACCTGATTGATGATATTGACAAACTATATGCGTTCATTACTTATGCAGAAAGCACAGCCCCCATCCACATTTTCCAACAGTAAATAAATGATTCTAATTTATATTTATATTATTTGATACAAAATACAGAAAGAATTCAGTGACAAAATACAGAAAGAAAAAACGATAAACTCATATAAGTGGAACGATTGTTTTTGCTCAAAAATACCAATGCATTCAATAAAATGGATAATTTTTGAAATTATTTATTTGACTTTATTTGCATTTATATAATTTTTATTTAAAAAAAAATAATAAAATAAAAAAATAAAAACATTCCATATTCCCCATTTTAAACATAAATAATATGTAATACATTTTTGAATCACTTAATATCTGTAACACATTCCCAACTTTTATTTTAATTTAGAGTATTTTAAAAATCGCGTTTCGTCCAGCTTCGTAAATATTCTTTCTAATGTTATATTTATCAAATCAAAATCTTTTTTTTTAATTCGAAACAAAAAGAAACAATAGGGATTTGAATATTACTTCTGAACGCTCAAATTTACAGTTGACAAGTCAAAATTATAAGACTATTAGAGTGACTACTACACGGTTTTCATGATGTATCTCACTGACAAGAACTGGGAAACAAACATGAGCTTTCAGTAACACATCTTTTGAAAAAAAAAAAAAAAAAAAAAATGGAGAAACAATACGTCATTCATCTTTCAATATTTGACAAGGTTGGAATTCGATCGACATGCATTCACGAGTAATTTTTTAACCACTCAGTCACAGTACGATTACAATAAAAAAAAAAAGCAGCAAATAGAGTTTTAGGACTTTTATCGGAATGAAAAGTGATAAGGAAGGCTATCCCTTGGACATTTCAACTTGAAGTGTAAGTAGACACATTCTCTCTATAAAACAAACTTTCGCAAGAAAATTAATGACCCAAGATCCATGACTTGATGGATGGTCATCCATTTGCTTAACAGACGACAAATACCGGTGATCAATCACCAGTTCCTCCCACTACTAACAACTTTTTGAATTCTCAACTGGACGAATTTGATGAGGAAACAACGCCTTTCTCGAGGAACAGTTCTATTCCCCCCCCCCTTTTTTTCTATCTGCTGTTCACTGCGTAACAATAACATAACCCAGTTACCGCAATTGTTATTGTCCCATTTTCTGAAATACTTCCACAGCTAAGATGACAATTGTTTCCGTGTAGACTTGGTTATAAAAATGAAAAGTTTGAATAAGTGTTTAGCTTGATGTAATCGATAACATTTTCTGTTATTTTTTTTTCTCTAAATTTTCAAATAATATAAAAAAATATTAGGGGAATTATAATGACATGAAATTTCTTCTAAAGTTTTTTTTCCAATAAATATAAAACTTTTAAAACTTAAATTATCATTGACACAATTTACCAGTATAAATCCTTAATTACTTTTCCTTTTTCACTATTTATATCCAAAAAATAATCATTTTTCAGGTGAGAAGATAACTTTATTTGTTTAAATGTATTCAAACTATGAAGTTAAAAAAATAAAATAAGATTATATCGGAAAGAGTTCACAAATAAAATTGAGTTTCTTAAAATAAAATGGCATACATACTTATTCTAGTCTATGCTTATATATAAAAGCAAATTTTCTAGAAGTAATTTTATATTTACTAAGTTAAATATACATAAAACTGTATTTTATAGCAAATAATATGCATTTAAAACTGCTTTAAAACTTTTATTTATAAACTTTTAGTAATTTAGATTTCTTTATATTTTAAAGTGGACCTGCATTCTACTTGTATAACTGTAAATACGATTTCGTTAAAAACGTCGCAGGAATGTACAAAATTGGTGTTTGATGTCAGTAACCTCCAGGATGAGTACAAGATTGAGTTCTTGGCGACAATCTTGGCTCATTATTCTCCAAAAACACCCACAGAAACCTATTGACCAAAAAAAAAAAAAAAAACGCTAAACTAATCAACATCCATAGTTTTTAGTAAAATTCGTATTCATAAACATGCAATAATTAAAAAGAAGTTACATTTTTTGTGAAAAACAGGTTTAGAAAACACGCTTTTTATTTAATAAGAAATTTCGATTTACATATCAATACCTTATAGAATATTTAAAAATTATAAATTAGCTTTAATAATAGATAATCATTTTCATCGTCATTTTTTGGATACATTATTCGATAGCAGTATCTATCATATGCTTCTTAAGTAACGAAAAGCGATGCAAGTAGTCGAAGTGACATCAATTATCGGCCAATCTGCTCCTGACATTTAAATATTGTTCACACGTGTAATTGATAATCGAAATTTCTAGACAAAATAAAGTTCTAATCACGTGATCTTATCATTCTTTTAGCGCGGAATAGGTAGGTGGAAAAAGGGAGAATTTTCTATTAATAACCCAAGTAACATCTTTCCCAGTAGGAAATTCAAAAAGAAAACACCGCTGGATGCATCTGCTATGACGCAAGAAGTACACGCTTGTTGGCGCGCGAATCGGCACTGCCCACTTACAGACACGTGCTTTTACGTCACATTCGTTACGTAGAGCACGCAAGCTGATTAGCTTATAGCTGATTTTCCCCTCGTGACGTTTCGTTACGTCAGGGGAAACACGACAAAGGCTTAGTTGCTAACTCAATGTAGTCTCCGCGATGTAAAGTCTTTATTTATGGCGTTGGTGAAACTATTTACTTAAATAGGATGTTGCGAAATCTATCGCAGGATTTTTCTGGATTTGCGGGGAAATCCATCCAATTGCAATGTTTTTTTCCTAAGAAATCACTCCCTATCAAAACAAGAAATCAAACACTCAAAAAAAATTTCTTAATAACGTTACAAGGCCAAACAACCTAAAAAATCCATTGCATTAATGCTTACTTATAACAGTAATAATAAAAATGCCAACTTTTTTTTTAATTTTTCAAAAAAAAAAAATTTGCAAAGTTTTATATTTTTGTGAAAAGTTTCACATTTTTGTGAAACTAAATTTGTTAGTTTCAAAAAAAAAAAAAAAAAAAAAAAAAAAAAAAAATGTGAAACTAAAATTTTTGTGAAACTAAATGTTTCACAAAAATGTTTGTGAAACATTTAGTTAAAAATGTTTCACTAACAGTTAGTTAAAAATATTTTACTAATATAGTTAAAAATGTTTCACTAATAGTTATATTAGGTATAAGTATAAAAGTAACGTATTTTTATTTAAGTTTTGGGGTATAAATCAACATAAGCTTATAAAGTAATCTTTAATTAAAAAAAAAAAATACACTTTCATTTTTATTTATAATGTATAGAAAATATACAAAACAATTAAAAATGAACAAAACAAATGAGCGCATTGCCACCATTTCATGAAATAATAATTATAATTCTTTTGACTTTTTATCATTTTTAGAAGATTTTCTTTTCAAACTTTTCAGGTTTCTGTCTTAAGCAGTAGAAATCCTGACACACATTGATTAAAAAACAATAATTATATTATAATAATAAATCTGATTCATTCATTGTATTATAATATAATCATTACATTTGATTTCAATATATCAAAGAGTGTTGTTTCGTGCTTTAAGGCTTGAAACCATATGAAAATTATTAAATAATCGTTTGTGCTTAGTTAATATGAGTTAAATACTGAAATGTAACATATTAAATTATAAAAATTAACTAATCAACATCAGTTTTTTCATTCAACGTGATAACGATTGTAGCACACGTACCACTCTATTAATTATAAACATAATTTCTTCTAAATGATTCAACGTCATCGATTTACCATTTATTGCGGAATTCGCACCCTCCTTTTTGCCTCGCTTTGAATGATTAAAACACAATCCTGGATGTTGACATGCGGCCAGGTCATAAATCATTGAAGCTAACGTCGTAATTAACGTTTGTCGAAGCCAACTCAATCCACCTGATTGGTCAACAACTTGTAATTTGAGCGGAGCGTGCATGCGTAAATGCTTAAACAGAAGGAGCACCGATAACGGAAAGATAATGAAAACCGTGATGAAATCCCAAACTACGATGCTTGATGGAATATCTGTGATTACAAATCTGAAAATTATCTTTATCTAGAGAAATGGAGGGTTTTTATCGGTATTTAATACCTGTACCTTTTTGTAATCGAATCCGAAGAGTTGCGTATGGTGTCATGCATAGATGAGCATGCAAATTGCTTTCCTTTCACAATGTAAAAAAAAAATAAATAAAATAAAAAAACTTGTTTCTGTTGTTTTTAAGGTTTTTGTCTCGTGATTTTTAATAAATTCATTGACAAATTTTGCTGTAAGAAAAATGTTGTAGCTATTTCAAAAAATGAATTTGAATTCATTAATATTCATGTCTATGTATTTAGTTTTTCAGATTATTTTACACTATGAGATGAATAAGTAAATGTTCTCTATGATTTCTCTTATAGAAAAACTAAATTTTCTGAACTTTTGTCTTCTGATTCTAATGAAATTAATGTTAAATTCTACCATAAAAAATTATTGGATGATTTTCAGAAGATAAATTTTAATTTAGTATAATTTATACTTCCATACTTATTTTTGCAGATTATTCTATAATTTTGTTCGATGTCTCTACTTCATAATCGAAAAAATTTAATGTCATTCTAAAAGACTTTCATCTTCGGATTATATAAATAATTTATAGAAAAATTCTTTTGTAAGAAAAATTTTTGGTGTTTTTTTATAAGAAATATATTAAATATAATTTAACTTTAATGTTTTTTATTTATTCTCTCTGATTTTATTATTATTTTTCAACATGGGTCAGTACAATGCCTTTATTTCACATTATAGAAAACATTGCGTTGTAAATTTTTTGTACTTTGGTGTTAATAAATTCCTTGACAATTTTTATTCCACTGGTATAAAAAATTTTTGTCATTTTTTTTAAATAAATTAAATTTAATTTAATATTTATGTTTTTATTTTTTTAATACGTATATTATTAGTTTGTTGCATGGCTGAATAAGGAATAATGTTTTTGATTCATAATGTAACAATTTTGATATTTATTTTTTTTTTTCTTTGACACTTGATTCAAATGAATTCGTTGACGACTTTAGAAAACACTAAGAAATTTTCTTGCAGAAGAGAATTTGAAATTTATCTAATTCAATTTAGTGAGATTTACATTTCCTTTATCATTTATTGTTTTGCAAATTATTTTATTATTTTGGAGCATGGATGAATATGTAGATGTCTTTATTTCATAATATGAAGGTTTTAATCCGCTGGAAGACATTTTCTCCTGTGTAATAAATCCATTTTTGTTATAAATACATTAAAAAATTTCATTGCAATAAAATATTATGATGTTTCTCGGAAGTTTATTAAATGCGTTATTTATTTTATAGATTATTTTATTATATTGCAAACATGGATGAATATATATATGCTTTTGTTTCACAGTATATATATAAAAGATACCTTCACTCCATTATATTTAAGAGTTTTGTAGTTTGATTCTAATAAATTTATTAAGAAATTTTACTGCAAAATTTCTGCAATTTGCAAATTTTAGCAATTTGTTAAATTTTGCTGCAAATTACTATTTTTTAAAAAAAATTATCATATTTTTTGTGGAATTAATTTTTTTTTTTTTTACCACAGATAAATATGTAAATGATTTTTCATTATATTAAAGAAATCTTTATTCAGTTGTTTTTAAGTCTTTTGTGTCTTGATCCCAATAAACTATTAGAGAATTTTTCTGAAGAACACTTAAGAAGAATTCTTCAGTGTTCTTCAGAGAAAATTTCTTAAAATTTATTTAATGTTCTTTATATTTTTATTACTTTTTCATTTTTGTAGATAGTTAAATCACTCTTACTTTTGTATGATGTAGTAGTAAAAAATATCAAAAAATTGCGTCTAATATCCAAAAACAAACTCAAATCTAATAAAAACATATTTAAATTTAAAGTAGCACTATGTAATTTTATACAAAGCGGCCACCTGGTAAAGTATAATTTGGCAACAAACTGTTTTCTAAACTAAGAAGGTAAACTTATCATCATGAAATTATTTTATACGAAATGTATTATGATGCATCTGTTACAATAACTGGTATTTTCCCATTCAAATGACACCACTCAATATAGCGCCATCTATCGAAAACTAAAAAAGAAGTATAATTTCTTCAATATAAAAATGAGTTTACTTACCAGAAATTACCATGCGTTTCGCATAAAGATTCATATAAATAGGGTAATTTACCTCATTTTTTTATTTATCGTTACTTAAAAAATGTAAATACAAAAATTGGATTGTCTGCTTACTGCAATTTGTTTTTCTTTTCTATTAATGAACTATGCATCTTGTTTCAAAGGAAATTCAGTTAGTTTCTTTTCAAAACGTATGATATTCGTTCGTATTTTGGGTTCATTTTTCCGCAAATAGACTTAGAATTGGAATAAATTCATTGCATCATGGAGATGTGTTAGCTCAGAAAAAGATAGTTTTACACGTTTTATAGTTTTTATATATGTAATTTACTTTATCCCATTTATTAAAAAAAATTATGCTTTATAGCTAAAATCAATTGGTGATGATTCATTATTTTTTCCACCCTCACCTTCCCCTCAAAAGAAAGTAGATTCATTATTATTATTTTAGCTAAAAAGTTTTAGTTGCAAAAATGTACACATTTTCGGTCAAATTTAAATTATTCGACGATTTTCAAATAATCATTATTTTATTAAGATGGAATTTTGAATGAATTTATATACAATATAATTTATATTTCGAACCGTAAATTACAAAACATTAAAACATTTCAGTAGCGAGAAAGCATACTAATTGCTATAAAGGAAGCAAAATGCAAAATCATGCGAATTTTTTATTGCAAAAATTTTTTATTTTCAACAACTTTACAGCACATGGAAATCACTTTTTCCAACGAATACAGTTACAAAAATCTTGTGCTGAGATGTTCTTGTATCGAAAATACACTTTCGAATGTAGGGAGAGATTGTCTTTTGCATTCTAACCAAATCCAAATTGTGCATATCATCGTCATTTATTATTATTTTACATATTTTATAAAATACTTGTTTATATATTAATTATTACGACTTAAAATTTGTCAAGGAATATAATAGATTCAAAAACTCTGAGCTATAATATTGTATATACATTATATCTATCTGTCTATCTATCAATCTATATATATATAGCTCCAAAACATAGGTCTGAAGTTCTATCATCGAGTCGGGTAAGGCCGACTCAGCTTTTCATCCCTTCAGTGGGTCCATAAAACTGAGTCCCAATTGGGAACTAAACACTGGGGGTTTCACGTTAGGATGACCACCTAACGGGGACATATGGTTCGCACCCCAGAGTTTATATATACATATATAAATTCTATAATTCAAACACATTAATAATTTGTTACCAGAATATTATATGCTGACAAAAAACTAAATCTCAAAAATGTTTTTCATCAAATTAAAATTAGATAAAATTATTGATAAAGGAGTATTAAAAAAATTCAAGATTACTATCACAAATAAATTCTATTTTTTTTTAAAATTCCTTTTCATATAATTTGAAATACATCAAATTTTTCATTATATTCCCATTTTTTTTAGTCTAATTGATGTTTCGAAATTCTTCAACCATTGTATGATTTAAAGCTAGAAGTTCTAACCAGAGGTAAAAAATAGTTTTGATATCGCATTGTGCTGATAAACTCAGTTTAACACACCTTGATTTCAAAATGTCGCATAACCTCTTGATTCGCATCGAATGACATTGTCGAAGTAAATGTACGACAGGAACAATGGAAGAAAAAAGGAATTTTTAATCCCAAAACACCAAAGCACTTGTCGATACCGATAAAGAATCCAATGCGTCACTCTCCGTTTCCCATACGGAGGGTCAATTACCCTTCCCCTTGCTTCATCACATTTATCTTTTTTTTAATCTTTTCATTTCATGTGCAAATGCGGATGGTCTCCACCAAACGATAAAAAAAAAAGTCCTTGCAAATAATGATTATTATTCATCGTCTGTTTTGGTTACGCAGCTGCCATTTCGCAAAGTATTCCACTGTACTTGAGGTCAATGGATAAATGCGGACAACCATTGCAAAAACTACTATTTTCTCGCCATATTGTTTTATTATAAATATATGGAGAATTCTATATTTATTACAACAGAACAACAGATTCAATGACGTGACGAAAGTAATTTCTTATCTAGAGATAAGGAGATTTTTTTATACTGGGTAGCATTCCTTTTATCGAGTTTTTCATGTAGACAATCACATAAGTATTTATACCTTAATTGGGTCATTTTTTTTCTTAAACGAACGTGAAGGTTTTTTTAAACCGTCATGTGCTTGTTATATGATACTATGAGTTCATGGTTAGAAAGAATATTATGACCTCGAAGATGTTTTCTAAATTTTCTCTGTCTCTAGAGCTTTAACCTTCAAATAATTTGTCGTCAATAGCTCAAGATAATATCGCAACAAGCTGAAGACTTGAGCCTAAACAGCCTAAAAAAAGATTACGTTTAAAAAAAAATTATATCAAAGTATTAATAAAGACGAGGGATTAAAAAAAATAGTTTTGGTGGAAAAATTCAAAGAACAACGAAAAAGATCTCCATCTTAGCAATGATTTTCAAGTCGCATAAACAAACAAAAAAATTAAATCATTCATCATTATTAACTTCAGTGAATTTTAAATCTAAGCAATAAAGAAAAACTTAATCTTCAAAACTAATAACACCCCACAAGTCAGAAAGGAGTCATAACTGCGACCGGTCGTTGAAATAATTGTCTCGTTTATACGAAGAATTTTTTAGACAGGTTGAGAAAACAGAATAAAAATTTTTAACATAGGTCAACAGCCTACGTAAGCTTCCTACGAGACGAAATAAAAGAAAGTTTGAAGTATCGCCTAGACTTCTTCGTTTCTGGGTGTAATTTTCGGGAAAATAAAAATCGCATCCCTTGGAAGCAGTCTACAAATAAAGAAAACGTTTTCAATAAACCCAATGAATAAAAAGTATCGTCTGGTTTTTGTTGATCGTCTGCAGCCTGGAAAATGTATTATTCATTATTAATATTCTGCGCATTCTTTTTTTACTTTTATTTCCAATATAAATTGTGATAAACTGTGTGCTTAAAAGTGAAAGAAATGGGAATATTTAAGAAAGACTTATTTTTATTCGTCATATTTCTTAGTAGTGTTAAATTGAATAACCAAGTTCTCTTTCGCTTTCATTTAACTACAGTGAAAATGAATACTAAACGTACACACGATTTCAAAAACTAAATTTCAGAACGAAATCTAAGAAAAAAAGGAAGTACATATAAAACAAATATATTTTAATGTAGCTAATCATTTTAAGTAAAATATAGCTTAAAAATATATATTAAGTGTGTATGATGGGAATATTATATACTTTTATTAATTTTGACTTTAAGTAAAAAAAAGTTAAGCTAGTTCTTAAAGTAATTTAAAAATATGAATTCTGTTTTAGAAAATTTTTCAATAAAATAAATAAGTAGTTAAAGTAGTTACAGAAAAATTCTTTTTAAATATTAAAAAAGTTTTTTGTAAGAACAAGATGACCCTTCATTTAGAATACAAAAAATAAAGACATTCAGTTTACACAAAAGGGAAGTTAAGTAAGAAAAATTAAATGGTTGTAAAATGCAATATATATATATATATATATATATATATATATATATATATATATATATATATATATTGCATTGTATGTGTGTGTTTTTTAAAATCTATTTAAATATGATTAGGAAATTTTTGCTATAGGGCAAGAATTTAAAGATCCCGAATAGACGATCTTAAATGATATAAAAATAAATCCTAATTATTAAAAATTCGAATGTAAAACTAAAAATTAATGAATTTAATTCTATTATATACTTTAGAGTTTCTGTAAATAAAAAAAAAGTAAGTATTATGAAATAATATAGAAATAGAATCTGACTTTTTAATTTACGTAAGCCATTAAATAAAGATCCTTTTAAAGCTGTTACGAAATAGATAACCTTTTAAATTCCTGTATCAATAAGTGAAAGCATTTGCAAATAGGCCACAGTAAATGGAAACATTGAACTCCGAATAAAAGGGCATCCAAAGAAAGATGTTTTTCTCAAAAATAATTTTTTTTCCTGGTGGAGGAAAATGTACGTTACTTATTTCAGCTAGAAACTCGAACGTGTCAGGCATTCAGAAGGAAGAGCTATAAGTGAATAATATAACCTTTCTCAAGAAATAATAGCTAACATTAACTACAAGATGGAAACAAACTCCGCGAGCCATAATTTTTTAAATCATTTTAAATTGAAAGGTGAATTTCGTAATTATGTTTTTTTCTTTTATAGAATAAAATTATTTATCCTTTTCTAATGAAAATTATAGAATTGTTTCTAGTGTAAGCGTTTTAATATTGACGTAACTATAAAATATTCTTTTTTATAAAAGAACTTCAAATATATTTTTAAAAAAAGTACGGAATAATTATTCCAACCCTTAGAAGGTTAATTATTTGATGGACATTTAATTCGCAAGTTGTTTGGTTCATTTAAATTCCGTTGACGTTTTTATTATTTCGTTGCCATTTTTAAAAGTTTAATTAATAGAACAAATTGTATCAAAGGAATAGGTAATGATATGGATTTTAAGTAATACACATAATAAGTAATAATAACTATAGGCAAGTATTTTAAGTTAGAGTTTTAAATTCTATTAAACTAATAATAATATTAATAATTCTATTAATCTAATAAGTGATAGATGAAAATAACAGTTTCATTTCTTTATTTTCTAAATATCGTCCGCCTACTTTTATTTTTATGACATAAAAAAAGGAAAGGGGAACGTGAACTTTTTTTGTGTCTTGAAAATATGTCTGCAAATAAAGTCAGACAAATTAAATTTGCGACAAATTCTTAGACACATAATTCATAGTTAGAAAATGTAAGCAAAAAATTAAAATATGCTTAAAAAAATAAAAAAGAGAAATTGCGTTGAACTAAACAGAATTTTTAAAAGCAGGGAATTTTATTTCAAATATCATTTATTTAAAATATATTTTTATATCTATGAATTGTAATAAACAGCATATATAATAAGATAGTGTTCTTTTTATTGTTCTATACTCTATTGTTATATAAATTTATTAAGATTAATAAACTCATACACTTCGCGTTTTATATAATGAAATGTAAAAAAAAAATTTTTTTTCTTCAATGCGATGTAATTAAAAAACTTATGAAATTAGCTGAACAAACAAAGCAAGTTCGTACATTTAAATTAGTACAATTAAATACTCGTTTGTCTTAGAAATTTTTTGTTCTCAAATATTAAAAATAGAAAAAATCATTAATTATTATTATTAACAAAATAATACAAAATGCCCCAGATATTTTATTTATTTCGGCAATTATCAAAATATTTTATCTAATTTATATGTTCATGTATACGCTGATATCTTTTAAGACTACGGTATCATTCAGGGGCCAGTAACAAATGTCAGTTTTGGTTAAAAGAGAAGGTTGATTTTTGGGTATCCACACAATACATATTAATTTAAATACTTTTGCTTAACTTGAAATGTATTTACTGAAGATAGAATATACATTACTAGTGTCTCAAATTTGATGTATCTCAAACCCCTTTCGAGAGTTAATTTCCGGAACTGTTGAATTAAAAGTTGAAGTCTAGCTCATAATTAAATTTTTCTGATAAGAAAAATTTAAATTTATCGAGTTATAATTATTAACATAATATTCAAACGAACCCTGAAAATTCTTCCTTACTTTAGTAATATGACGTCAGGATTAGACCATTCGCCCTCCCACCTATTGCCTATGTTTATGTACCACCACCATTTATGTAGTATCATATCGCTAGAGCCACTATGGCTGTATTTTTAGAATTAATTTTTGTGTAATTTTGGATTACTTTAATAAAATTAAGGAAATATAAAGTTGTGAGGTATAAAAGTATTTTTACCAACCAAATTTATTATTATTTTTAATATATAAAACGAAAAGATAAAAATATGAGGAATTCAAGAAATTTGAATTAATTAATCTAATAAATTGGTAATAATTTCGGTTTTACTTATATAATGAAAACGAATTAACTTATACAATTAAAACAAAATTATGTGATTCTTAAGTGTGAATATTGCTTTTACTTTTCTTCTTTTTTGTTAATAAATATTCAAAATGAGCAGAATAGTACATAAAAAGCATTAACGAAATACCGGCTAAGAGCTGCAGATGCTTATACTGAGACAAAAATATGTTCTTGACTCTTTCAGTGAGAATAATATTGATACATTCTGGCGTATTGGGCTGAAGACTGGTGAGTGGTTTTTATATAGACTGGTTAGAGGAAAATCTACTGTTAAAGGGTACCACCATGTACCAATGAGTCATTTTCATTCCTTCACTGATAGACCACGATGGTTCTTCTCAAAACGTCTCTTCCTAAACAATCTGCTGGAGGCTACAGCTCCCGATCTTAAAAATACAATGCGCCTGAGTTTTGGTCTACCTCTAGGTCGAATATCCGTAGGTTTAGGCAGCGAAATTTGTTTTGTTCGGCCAATTCGAAATAAATAAATAGTTATTTCATCAAATTTATGTAAAAAAAATTCTTGTATATAAATCTGGAGTAATATTAAACAATTGAACTATCGGATCTGCTGCCATCATTTTTTCCATTACCAAAAAACATGTCACCAGATATGCCATTGTATTTGCGTTGCAGTTATGTTTAATATCTAACTGAAAAGCGCCATTTTCTTTCCATCTACAAACACAGTTGACAAGCTGGGAAAAATGACATCTGCGTCCTCAATTTTGATGAAAACGACAGTTTCAATTGGAAAAACGTAGCTTTCAGATAGGAAACATTGAAAAGTAAGGTAGCAAAGCAACAACTCCAGTCACTTTAACAACAAGATTAAGAAGATAAAAGAAAAGAATCAACACTCTTAATTAACATCCCGCTCCCCGAATGATCGAGAAAACAAGATACAAATCCAGATATCCGATTCGCTTTTCTTCAAATCCAGAGTATCCACTATATTGAAGCAATTAAGACCTTCTCCCCACCTACTGTTTCAAGATCTGTGATTGGGGGGGGGGGGGTTGGGGAGGAGACGGGCGGAATGTGGCGGCAGCTTTGATGACTGCCAGATCGATTTCTTGCTCCAACGCAGCGGAGATCGCCGTCCGAGGTTTCGATCCGTGGATGTGGAAAGTTCCTGCTTTCGGGGTGGCTTTCTTTTTTGTTTCATTTTATTTACAACTTGGGGGTTCCCCAGTTTTTCCTCCTCCCTTTTTTCCGGCAATTATTTATTTCTTTACATTCACGTTTTCCAAACCAAGCTACTTGAGAATGCTGGAAAGCCCACCGCAAGTGGAAATTGATTTCTTCTTGGAAAGCGTAGTTTTAAGGGGTGGTGATCAGTTTTGCTCCACCTCAGACTGTAGGGCAGAGAGTTTTATTAACTTAAATTACTCACTATATGAAAGAAGTGGAAATTAATTATTTTTTTAAAAGTCAAAGTTTCAGTTTTAAAGGGGTGGTGATAATTCATTGCATTTGTGATGGTGGTACAATTTTTTATTGACTGAGTTTTCCAACTCTATGAAAGAAAAATTGATTTCTTCTTGGGAAAGCTTAGTTTTAGTTTTAAGGGGGCACCAATGAATTTGTGTCGTTTCTGACTATGGTGTAGAGACTCTGATGAATTAGAGTAAATAATTCTATGAAAAAAAATTAAAATTCTTTTTTTTTCTTTAAAAAAGTATAGTTTTAGTTTCAAAGGGTTGGAGATCAGTTTGTTCTATTTCTAACTGCAGTGCAGAGGTTTTTATCTTAAATTCCAAACTTTCAATCAGAAATGCTGTTTGGTCACATATTCAATTTTTACGCGAAATTATTACATAAATTGTAGAAATGTTTTAAGTATATAGTCTTTTGAACAACAGGATTGTTTCTCAAAATGATTAATTGTCCTTTGTGCCGTGAAGTATACATAATGATTCATACAGTTTTATGAAGAAAAAATATATAAATAAACACAAATTTTATTTTTCTTTAACGCCGTGGCTTAATGCACATTTTTTGAGTGCTTCGATTGGCTTAAGATAGCAAGAGTTAATTTAGCTTAATTGAAGTCCCGGCAAAATCATTACATTGTATTCTTTTTTAAAATAAACTTAGTGTAGTAAAAATGATAAAAATTAGTATTTAAGGCTTGTTTGTGGTATTTTTCTCATCTGACGATCCTATATTAAAAACTAATGCTAGAAAAAAATAATTCAACTCGCCTTGTTTGAAAACTCACCATTTAATGCCCGCACATTGAAAGACGTTTCAAAAGACAGAATTTTGATTGTTAATATAAAAACTCAATTATTTACTATTTATTTTGCATCATTTTTAAAGCACTTTTCTGTCGGCATCAACTGTACACAAATTAATCTCTACATTCCAAAACATATTAGTTTTCAAGAAAAAAAAGAAAAAAAGTCTAGCCAGTCTCAAGAGAGAAGGCACGAGACAATTTACTCTCGACCGCAGATATAGGTTAATGAAACTTTTATAAATAAAAATCGATGCGTCAGTTTGATAAATCGTCGTTATCGTCTTTATCAGCGCCGACAAACATACGGGAGCTCGAGCGTTAAATGTATTCATAAGGTGAAGGGGTTGTGGAGAGAAGAATACCATATTAATACAGAAGGAACATCGTGCAGCGTGTGGGGGTGGGGGATAAAACAATCACCACTGTGGTCTTTCATAAACGGATGGACGGAAGCAACGGATGCCAATGAATAGAATCATTTTCTTTTTTTTATTTCTTTTCTATCGATACCTGTTAGAAGCTGTTAGTCCGACAGGAAACTGTTATGAAGTGGGTAAGTGACAAAAACTAGTTTCCCGCAAAGTCTATTGCAGACCATTAATTTTATGTAGATGCCACACTGGAAGCATAAAAGCAAAACAAAGCGATCATTCGCTTTTAGGAAAAGTAGACTTGGAGAAAAAGAAGAATAAGAGAAAATAAAATGTATAGTTTTTGCAGAAGCATAACTTCCCTTGCTTTTCACTACATAGCCCATTAATTTTACACAGATACTATGCGCTTGAACATACATAAAAAAGCAATAATTTCTAGTAAAAGCAGATTTAAAGAAAATAAAACAATTGATAGGCAGAAACAAAACTCGTTTTCTGCAATGTCTGTTGCATAGATTAGGGATAGTCAACATTTTTATGCCTACCACTCACTTATATCTCTGCTTATAAAAAATTTTCTAACGGTAAAGAAAGTTTATAAAATTTATAATGTTAAACGATTCAATAAGTATTTACCAGTAATAATTTTATACAAGATTTGGTAATTGCAGCAGAGTTTGGCTTCTCCGCTACTGCCCACAAAGGCCTACAACGTTCCCTTGTGGGCATCAGGGACCTGACTCAATAGGGTATTCATTCCACATACATTCTATGTTAGGACATAACTATGAAAACAATAATTGTTCTTTAACCATTTGAGTTATTTAAAAACTATATTATATTGAAGTAAGCAGATGAGATGAGTCTCACCAGTGAAATGTACCCAAAGAGTTAAAGAAAGTAGAATTTAAGAAAAACAGACACACATATTTGTCTAGCAAAAATAAGTGTTAAAATGCTTAGGATTCACACACCATGGAAAAGGTTTCAGAACTGAAATTTTAAATCAATTCTCCGTTTTTCCATAATTTCAAAACTTTTAGTGTCCGAAACATAAATAATTAATGTTAAATGAGAACTAAATAATTTAAATGTATTTAATTATTGAACAGTGTTCTGCATAGAAGATAAAAATCTATAAAATATATATAAAAAAATATAACGGAAAAACACTTCAGTATTCTAATGCGATATTTAAATTTTAGAACTGGTTTATTTGTTTCTCAATAGTCACCTTCTGCATAGAAGGCCCAAGAGCTACGTCAGTTTTAAATAGATTCATTAGTACGTTTTCTATTTCTTATTTCATACAAATTTTACTCTGGTTAACCAAGTTTTGCAATTTTATGCACACACATTTTCTTATCATTTTTTTCTTATGGATATAATAAATTAGAAATTTATAAATTTCGAGAAATTCACACTTGTTTTTATGTTTCGATTCAGTTTCGAGAAAATTTACTATTCTATCCATTTATTGTAGAACAATTTGAATAACTGTTTTACAATGAGAGAAACATAATTCATAATTAATTGGAAATCTAAGCGGTTTCAAACTGAGCTGATAATTCTATGAATAACATTCTTGTTTACCACTCAATAATTCATGAATTCGATACCCACTTCGAGAATAGATGTTTTTAGTAATTCGAAATCCATTTTCAAAAACTTAGTTCTCTTTTCAATAGCTCAAAATTAGTATTTATATTCATTACCATAGAAAAAATTAATCGTAAAATAGTGAATGTGAATATATATATTATCGTTGAGTTTGAATTGTAATGTTCAGAAAAATAGGGATATTATGAAATGCACTGATGCAACAAATATAAAAGAATACATCATAAATTATAATCGATATCTGATTTATAATAAATATTGGAATTATCTGGATGTATCAATGATATGTAAATCGCTTTTACACTGTACTATCTTCAATCGAGTTCACTGAATCGATACATAAGGAATGATGTTCAATACTATTTAAACATACACCCTCAGATCATTCGTAATTACAGGCAAATTGTACAACATATCCTACGTGTGATTCGATTTTACATGTCTTCAATTAGGACAAACCTTACCATAGCTTTGATTAGGAGCATTTAAAAGCTATTTGATATGTTGATGTTTTTTGTAAAATCCATCAAACTATCAAAATGCCGTAATCCATACAAATTCATCACTTCAATCAAATTATTTAATCATTGTGAACTCGCCATTTATTGATTCAATGCATTTAAGGAACTTTTTATGCGTTTATAAACGTCCATTAAGTGCGAGCTAATTTTGTTGCTAAGATACTATAAACAAAATTTTTGTGTTCTAAATTTCAAGGCAAAAAAATTTCCTTTATCCTACTGAATTAAAAATTGGTCAAAGTTATGAATTCCATAGAAGTTTTGATTAATATTGTGCTTTTTGACACTCTGCCTGGAGAGTTATTTAATTAAAAAAAAAAAAAAATAGCACCAGGTAAATAAGCCAGTTGGGACAGCTTTCTGACTGTTGCTCATTATGCCGCTGGAAAGAAAAGTTACAGGATGTTTTCAGCCGCCGCCTTCCTTGGTTAAAATGTTAATTAACCTAGTTTCGCAACTATATTCGTTTCCGAGAAGATTTAATAGTTTTGAGCACGAAACAGATATTACATGCCTACCTCATATTGTGAGCTGTTTAATTTAAAATATTCTCAGAATTTTTTAACGGCTTGCAATTACACTATTGATCATTAGGACTGCGACTCCAGGAAGTTTTATTTATTGAAGGTATATGTTTTGATGTACAGAAGGCATTAAATTTGCAGACGACTCCAGGTGCATTGAGTTGCCATTTCTAGCAGCAAAAAAGCTGGATGATACATATATGTATTTCCTTCCCTTGTAACTTAGAGTTTTTGCCACATTTTCTTAATGGTATAGCTACTGTCATGTCTATGTCTTGTAAACATTATACAATGATTTTCCTAAAGAAATATTTTGTATAAAGTTATTTAATTACAAAAAACAATTCTCTAAATTGTTAATTTTTGTTCTAGGTATCAAATCTTTTGAATTAAATATTAATAAAATCAGTTTTCTGATTTCTTTTGGTTTATTTGTTACTCTGCTGTTGTTTGTTAATCACGAGGAGTAATTCGACCGGAAACTATAGCTTAAAGTAGATTCCGAACTACTAGAAACAGCCATGTCTGAGGCTTTTAATTCTTCACAAAAGTGTTTTGAATGGAAATATGTACTTTTTTTATGGCAGTTTCCAATGTTTAAAAGATTCAAAAAAAAATTTTTTTTCTTTGAAAATTCATCATGAAGTTCTTTAGAAGTATCAAAATAATAATGACTCGATTTTAGTTTCTGATACCATTATAAATTAAAGGATCAATACGTTAAATGCATTAAACATGTAAGAAAAATTAAAGGAATTATTAATTAAAATAGAAAACCTCTAATTAAAAGGTTAGTTTCAACATTCTCGTAAAAATGTACAATTAGTCGTTTCCACTTAATTTCTTGATAAATAATAAATTTGAAAGAAATAAACACACATAGGTTATATATATAAATTTTGTAAGATAAAGAAAGATACATCGTTTATACAATGTTTATTATGAAGTTTATAAAAATGTGTTAATTTTTTCGGATACGCAATAGAAACAAGTTAAATCAATTCTTTCAACAGATTTTATCGACGATCTAGCGGGAAAATCTCAGAAATCAAATAGCAAATATACATAAATAAATAAAAATGGTGAAATAATTCAAATGAAATGTGTATTCTTAATGTAGCAATTACTCGAATTAGATCTTAATGTAGAAATTTTTACTCAAATGTTATTACGTGCATAACTAATACTTCCTTTGATAACTCTTATTAGTTCATGACGATTCTTATTAACGTAATTGGTGGCGTAGTGGATACATATCCTTATCATACCATTAGTACGTCGATAAAATTGAGTACCAAGCATGCTTGAAAATTAAACTCTGCTGCTGTGGCGTTTGACTAACCTCCTAACAGGGACATATGCTTCGCACCCAGAATCCTCGTTTAGGAAAACAGATATGGGCATTGTTGACCTTGGTCTCTCGATGGGCTTTCGTGCCACTGAGTTCAGTTTAGTTTATTAATGTAATTAGAATTTAATACATTTGCAGTTGCAATTCTAAACCAAAATCATAGAGGTTGCCATACAGAACTGTCAAAAATAAAACTCATTTTAGAATTAAAACTGCGGGAAGAAACAATTTTATTCTAATTCGCTAACGTGTTGCATACGACGCACTTGTTTTCCGAAAAATAAAAAAAATTAAATTATTTCTATTCTTCAAAATATGATTAAATATACTTTCCATTTGACAAGAAAAATTGTAACCATAATTTATAATGGAATAAAATAACTTAAGTGCAAGCCGAAATTAAAAAATATCATTTTTAAAGAACTGTCACTTTAACTCGATCGAATGGCTGTTATGTTAAATAAGCAATATTTTACAAATGTGTCTGTTACTTTCTATGTTATATCTTTTTATTTTCTCAAATATTAATATAAACCGAATGTTTTATTTGTTAGGTATCCGATCAATTTATTAACTGATAAGACGGTGATTCCAATGACTTATGCGACATCCAATCAGCAAAGAGTCAGCATCTTCTGTGCTAGGTAGAATTTTCCAACTTACCTAACATGAAAAATATCAAAAAGGAACCAGGAAATACATTTACAATACACAATATATTTAATTCATCTACATACAAAAATCTATGATGTTTACATAAAAATTTGATATCGAAAATCCTAAAACGGAACACAACAGCAGTTTTACCACACGGGATGGGTTGCATCACACCACTACTATTCACATTTGAAACTTATAAGAATAGGATCATAATATTTTCAGATGCATACCAACATAAAGCGAAATTATGGCTTTGCATGTGAATCATGTGGGATTTGAGGACAGCGCCGTGGCAGTGAAATGGTAATCTGCCTTTTGACATTACCTTTTTTTTCCAAGATCCTTCTCCTGCGGAGGGTGGAATGCAGATAGGAGCGAGAGGAAGAAAGGTCTCCGTTACTAAATATCCCTTGGAGGAAGGAACAGAGCACATGGGCTTCTATTTTTACCCCAGAATATTAAGTTTTTATTTTGATCCCCTTTTGTTATGCATATTAGGAAGTACAACCGTTGTTTGGCTAATAAAACTGCATGCAAAGAATGTAGCTTACCCAGTTACTATTCCACCGCAAGTGTCAGTGTACACTGATTTTGTTAATATCATGAAAGCTTTTGGATTTGTGGAAGGGAAACGATGTCAGCATTATTAAAATCAACTAACTATTATTAAAATTTTTAATGCTATAATCTCTCATCCTTAAATTAGTTATTCTTTATAATGATGATTAAATGGAGAAACTTGTTACCGCAGCCATATATTATATTTAAAAGCTTATCTTTTAATTAGCATCTAATAAAAATAAATAAAAACTCATTTTTTTAAGTATTCTAAGCTAAATAAGTAACATTAAATTAATTAGCATGTTAAATTTTTGATTAATAATGTTCATTTCTATATAAACAAAGTATACTATATATGTATATATACTTTGTTTAATGAAATACATACATTAAGTTAGGACTTTCAAAACAAAATAAAGTATTATACTTTTTACATTTCTTAACTAATATAAATGGTTGCATAAATATTTATGAAATACCCAAAAGTCAGAAAAAAATCTTCATTTATTTAAATCCTTTAAATAAATAAATTGATACTGCCATTGTTACGTAGGTGATATTGCCTATAATTTTAGCAAAAACAAAGCTTTTAATTGTAAATTAATTTGAGTTCACATTTCCTTTGATGAAATATTAGTGTGATTTGTGACCGAGCATTGCGATACAACAATTATTTAGGTTTTCCAAAGAATGATAATTATAATTACGAAGAAATAAGAAACCTTGTACAGTTATTCCAATTCTTCCCCTTCTTAACTTTTATAAATAGTAAATTCACTTTGTCGTTGAACAATAACTGTTCATATGTGGTGAGTTAGTTAGTTCGGCCCATTCCCCGCACAATAAATCGATATGGATTGTTAGCAGAAATAAAGCATGTTTGTTTTCCATTCATAACTTAAGGAAGGGAGCACTGTATAACATTAATTAAATCGTAATTTTATTTATTATACAAATTGTATACTTAAATCTTTTAAAATATTACATTATCTATAATCTGTGCGCAAGGATTTCACAATATTTTTGTAGTAAATATATTAAAACATGGTGTAGTTATTTTACACTTAGTTACGCACTTATTAGACTTTCAATTCATAGGCTTAAGTTATTGTAGAAATGATTAGAGTCAGCATAGAACACATTAGTTAGAAACAATAGATAAATGCGAAATATGCATATTCACACTTATTAATATGATACATCGTTTGCTCTATTAAAACTCTTTAAAATCGCATTTCAACAAGCTGTCGCCATCTATCGGGATCTTAATGAAAGCATTTGTTACACAAAAAGATATGCACAAAGCTTTTTCTAGTTTCTGACTTTCATAATTTTTTTTCTTTCTGATTGATTTATATCTTAACGTATGCTGCAAATTTTAAGTTACAATTAAAAATATCAAGCTGCAATGTAAAAATTATATTTTTTTAGTATGAAATGAATTTATGGATTTCAACTATCTTCAAAAAATACATTATCTCATTTTATAGAATCATATAGTCACATAAACGTTTGAAGTAATTGCTAATATACACTGATAGCCATTTTGTGCGTCTCCTTAGCTAACGGTGTTCAATATACATATTATAATATGCAGAGGGGGAATATATTTATGATCCATCGATGATTTGCCAACAGACATTTCGTTTATGCAATAGGATTGTGAATGATATGTGACAGTTGCAAAATACACTGTTTTATAACCTTGGCCTCATTGGAAAGACTAAATGAAATCATATAAAATATATATGGTGAAAATGATAAAATATATATGTCAATGTTCATCTCAAAATATGCAAAATTACAAAAATAAATTTATGTAATTTAGCATACAGATAAGGGGAGAGGAAAAAAAAGTAGTGTGTAATAAAAAAAGTATGATTCTGCATTTCAAGATTTTCAATATTTTCAACAAGATTTTAACTTTAATGCTTTTTTTGTGGATAAATGGGTCCTTTTAAGTGTTAACAAAAGTAAGCATAAAAATTCCAAAATAAACATTGCAACACATTGATCATTGAAAAAATACTTTTTACTCAGTAACAAAAAGTTTAAATATTTTTATTTATTAATGAAAATGATAATTTAAATAAAGCAATTTTTGTTCATTTTAGTTAAATTCAAGATGCGTTTTAATAATCTTATATTTCCCTTATACTTTAAATAATATTTTCTTAATAAACTACTTTTTCCCTTTCCCAAATATTTAAGAATGAAGAATAGTTTTAATTTCTGCTGAACCAATATTTTTGGTGATCAAAGAAGCGACTCGACATTTGTTTTTGTTGGATAATTGAGACACATTATCGATCATCTTGTCACGTGACTCCATTTTGTCTTAACTGTCAAGAGATTTTTTTATACTTATGTGTTATTAATGTTATGAAATCGGCGGCGTTTTCTTGAGACTGTGACGCAATGTTTCTAGCCAGAGCCAAGACTGTAAATACAGACTGGGAAAATACAAAAACATGTAAAAGTGTCATTTAAAACTCGTGTTTTACCATCGACCTTGACGCTGTTTTTCTCTGGGCAAGAATATAGCGCGTCTGTTTCTAAATATTTGGAGGAATTTTTTACCACTCAAATTCTGCAATAAATCGAAACCGATGACGACAGCACTTTGTTTTAGATTTCTATCGATAGTTTTCATTGTACGTGAATCATTATTGAATGCGCGTTATTTAGGAGGATACGAGAAACTTAAGAGTTTAAAATATAAGCAAGTGTGATTTTTTTACACACAAAAATGAATAGCTTATATATAGTCATATATTTAAACGCTTTACATCAAATATAGTATTAAGTAGAAGTGACTTATTTAAGACTTCATGTGAATAAGTGATCAATACCATCGCTGTTGAATGATGGACGATGTCAACATGCAAACATTATATAGGTAGAGAAGCGGGAGTTCTTTCAGATATTTTATACATAGCAATTCATGAATAGAATCTACTCAGGGATGGGTTTATTTAACCTAGCTGCACCATTGATAATTAGTCGATAGTTTGAAAAATAAGATTTTGTGATTAGATTGAGCTAACAATCTCGTAGTATAAGCAGGCCATTATAAATGCATAATGTTACTATCCCACGATGATGCAATAAAATACCTTATTATCTGAAAAGAAAATGCGGACATTTGTGGATCCCTTTGTAATTCTACTATTGGTTCACCGGTCTCTGCTGCAACCTCAAATGAAAATGTAATAATTATCGTCATTCTGAGGTGTCTTGTAGACCTCACTGACCGTCTCAGGGGACGTTTTGCTTGTGGCGAGCAAACTAGGTTTTTGTTTCAGAATATTGATTCATGATTATATGATCTAATGATGCCTTTTACCTATGCCCGAGATGGGATTCGAACTCACGAGCAGTTGAATCAAAAGCAAGAGCGCTAACCGTTCTGCTGACAGCTCGACTCAGCCAAACTGAGTAAGGATCACAAAAATCAAATGGTGTTTCAGTAGAGAAGTGGTAATGTCCTTTGAAACTTATTTATGTTTTGAATAAAAGTCTACGTAGTTCCTAATCCACCCACATTAAATACTTGCTCAAAATAAAATCTTTCCTTTTTAAACATGAGTTTTATGTAATCTAAAAATTATTAAATAAAAAATTTTTTTTTCTTGAAAACGAAACAAAACTCGTTAACAAAATCAGAATTATTTTCTTCAATGTAAATTTTCAAAATTAAATATTTTTTATATTCAAAATAACAGTCATTTTAGCCTCAAACTTTAAAAAAATATTTATATTTTTCAAAAAAAATTTAAAATAAATATATAATACTTAGCTATTTGTGTGATATGAATGAGGACACTCCTCAACCGTGTGGATTTTATTATCCATTAAATTTTTATTATAACTTTGACTGATTTTTTTTCTTAAGATTAGTGCTGTTAGAAAATAATTTTTTCTCATTTTTTTATTTTATGCATCAAAGAAATTATTTGTAAAATAAATACTTGGACTAAAGAAATAAAATGTTTTCGGCATTTCAAGTGTTATCAACAACTAAGTTCGTTTTAAAAACTGTGTGCTTTGTATCAGTATTTTGCATAAGTATATATAATCAACTGATGAAATCAAAGTTAAAGTGCATTATTTTACATTTACAATATCTAAGTATAAAAATTAATTAGTATCCATTAATCACACACACACACATATATATATAGAATTAATGGTTTTTCCTTCTAATTCCAGATTGTTTTAATAAATCTACTTTCTAATATAGAGTTTGGTGCTTTAGACTTTCTGTAAAACTAAAAAAAAAATAATAATAAATAAAATAAATGAACTAAAAAAAAATGAAGGCAAAACAAGCTATAAAGTTCTTTTTTATGATATAAACTAGTATTTCTAATATCAATAATTTATGAAAACTTTCCGAGATACTTCTTCTTTTTTCTAGCATGTAGAGTCCAATGTTTTACAATATATCTCTATAAAATTGAAAATAAATAAAAAATGAATTCAAAGAAAAACGAACAAATGAAACGAAAATAAAAAAAATAATACTTTTTGATGATTAAAATGTGTCTTCTAATAGTGACAGTAATTTCCAAGAAATTTCCGTCTACTTTTTATAGATTAATAACAATTGTTCCTTCCTTTGTTAAATCCGAAGTTTTACGGAATATATATTTATAAAATTGAAAGAAAATAAAAGAAAGAAAATAATTGAAAGAAAAAGTATTCTTGACATAATAAAAAGAAAAAATCATTTTAAAATAAATATATCAAACTCTTTCTTCAGACAGTAAAACAATGCATAGAATATTTTTGAAAAGTTTTAATTCATTCTAAAATATTTTTATATATACTGATAAAACAAAAGTTGATATATATAATGTGTAATAAATAATAATTATTATTATATCGCTCACTCTATATAATGCTCATCATTCAAGATTGCGCAGCGAATCAGAAGAGCACAGCTTTAAATGACCACGTTGTAATTCCATCAATATGAAGGTCCTTGATCATCTCGCCCACTTATTTCCAAGTGAGAAGTCATTGACAATTAAGTTATTGCGACCTTCATCCTTGTTTCCTTATGGAAATGTATAAACCGTAAATATCTAAATCTGGAATTACTATTGATTATTGAAGGTGAATTTGTGGTGTAATGATTGTGGTAGACTGGCAGTGGAAATATTTGAAAAAAAAAAAAAAAAAAAAGAGTTAATTGGATTATTTCTGTTAAAAATTCAAATAGGGGCTTTTATTTTTGTGTTATATATTTTTTCAGTGTAACGAATGAAAAAATAGAACTTGGGTCTGGTGGTACTGGGTTAAATAAAATTGAAAATGGTTAAAAGTTGCACCATGGCTTATATCAACGAAAAACGGAACTATGATCTTAAATATGCATTTTTAAGAAAACGATGAGAAGAAATTTTATTTTTATCCTTAACCATAATTATTTAAATCTCAGATTAACTGAAGAGAAAAGGGAAAACAATATCTTTTCTGTGGCTATTTTCCTTGAAAATATTTATCAAAATACAAAAAAATATCGGGAAAAAACAATTTGTAAAACAAAAAATAGTTTTATTATCAGAAATATAATAAAAGATGTAGTCAACATTTCCGTGCGCACAATTTTTTGTTTCCATGAAATTTAATATGGGTATTAATCAACATTTTTATGTAAGATCATTTAATGAATAATTATATTTTTAACAGTTATTCATAACATTACTTATTTTTCAATAACAAATTTAAAACTACTTAATTTTCCAAAAATTTTAAATAATTTTCAAAATCCATTGTTTATATGTAAGTGATAATCTAAAAAATGGTGCATAATAGAAAAATGAAAAAAAGGAATAAATATCCACTTATTCTGTTTTTGAATAGATGAAAAACGTGGAATATTAACATTTGAATGAGAAATTATTTAAAAGAATAAATATAGAATTTTCAAAACTGTAACTTTTTTTTCCATACTTCTTATACTACAACTTTTAGTTAACATAACGTGACAATCACTGATCATTACTGCCACATTAAATATTTATTTAAGCCAAATAAAGTTTTTATGACGCGTAAATATCTCACACCAATACAAATATTTTAATAAGTTCATTAAAAGGTGCAACTTTTCTCAGTATACAGAAATCATTTAACTGGGATTCGAATTCATACCCATTCGAAGATGATAAGGAATGTTAATTAAAGTACCGTAATGAGTGACGTTATTTCCATAATTATTATAATTGAACTATAGTCGTAAAAATTTGGAAACAAATTATGATCACTGCTTTTCAAAAGCTACACGGTATTCTTTTACATTTGTTTACTATTTATTATTTTAATTTCTGTACTCAGAAAAAATTTAAACAGCAATTTTAAATAAAGTAAAACGACTAATCTTCTCTGGTTAAAAGCATTTATTTTGTCAACATATCCAAGGTCCTTTTACAGATACTTAATAGAAACGATGTAACCCCTAAAGGTGAGCGTTGTCAAATGGTTAATCTACTTCGTAAAATTGAAAATCGATAAATATTGTTT
The DNA here is from genome assembly GCA_026290005.1 of Latrodectus geometricus. Lineage (NCBI taxonomy): Eukaryota > Metazoa > Arthropoda > Arachnida > Araneae > Theridiidae > Latrodectus > Latrodectus geometricus. The sequence goes on from JAPDSC010118901.1 coordinate 283,353, forward strand.
GTTTACAAGTTTCACGCCCTGTTATCAAATCACGCTCTGATTTCTAAACTTTTCAACAGAAAACAACTGATAACTTTTACAGGCTGCACCTCAATTACATTAATAATCACTTTCATATCAACAGCAATCCTCGTCGCCTGATAAGCACATGAAGATCCTTAAAATAAAAAAAAAAAAGGAGAATATCAAATTAACTATTGATTCGCACATTAGTCCCCTGCACCCTCACTATCAGTCCTCCCACCACCTTCCCCAGCGGATGCCGTTCTGTGCGGGAATCAGGCATGCATCCGGGCAAGCCTGAATCCCGGAAGTGCACTTCTACCGTCACACCACGCTGCCTGTCATACTTGCAGATCGTCTGCTGTGTCCACGATTCTTTCCACGAGGTGTGAGTTGAAACAATGGCGCCGAAATGAAGGAATCACTTGCGAAGTTCTTGCATAAATCACAGCATCCTTTAAGATTAAAAAAAAAAAAAAAAAAAAAAAAAGTTGCAATCGTGAGGAGAATAGACAACATTCGATGCAATTTTTTTTTTATTTAAACTGTTGAGAAGTTTATAAGTTCTTACATCAGTGCTCATTAGGTTGGAAACTGGGATGTTTTTTATTCGAATCTCGTAAAAAGTGCTAATTAATGGCCTCTCTCGAATCAACAAAGGACAATGAGTCATAAATTACAGCCCAGACTCATGAGCTATTTCATTAGTCCACATTACCGTTTACTACACTTAGGAAAAATTTCTCCATTTTCATTAAATAAAAAAAATAAAAAAAAGATATAAGAAAAAGTGGGATACATGTATGTGAATTAAATGTTAAAAAAAAATTGTAAAATATTTTTTTCTTATAATAGAATTGTAATATGGTTTAAAAATACCACATGCATCGGCCGGGAATCGAACCCGGGCCGCCCGCGTGGCAGGCGAGCATTCTACCACTGAACCACCGATGCTCATGCCCATGGACAGAATGTAACAAAAGCTAAAAATATATATTTTAACTAATCTAGTAAAGTGTTTTTTTTTAACTGAATTTTCTTATATATACATATATATTCAGATTAAAAAAATAAATAATGAATTTTTTCTCTTTCAAATACCCAAATACTTTATGTATCCGATTCTTAACTTTATACTTTTTGACTCATTTATTATTTTTTTCACAGACTCGTATTGCAGTAATTTCAAATACGTCCTTAAAGTGAATTGAATATCAAGAACGAAAATAAAAACAACGATTTTAATAAATTAATTGAGATTATTTTTGTATCCTTTTTACTTGCCATACAACTTCCACTGTAGAAAAATAAATAAAGAAAGGAGAATATATTTCTCTGAGAAAATGAATATTAATATGAGAAGAAAATACTGCTAGACGAAATCCTTGCATAAATTATTTAACACAAAATATACTTCAAAATATATTTTCAAATCACCATCATTTTAAAATGCACGATGTGGTAAAAATTTACTCTACGGACCCTTGGCAACTTTTTCAAAATTTCGCCAGATCTAAAGAAAAACAGACTATTAAAAAATATTGCCTGTGCGAAAAAAATGGATTGCCAGAAAATGTTATTTATCGCCAAATGAGGAAGAATTGCGCCAAGGGTGACCGTACTGTAAATCTGAGTCCACGATGTAAACACACGTTTATTTAAAGTAGTTGGAATGTAAGATTGAAATAATCAGTAATAAGACATATCAAACGAATGTAAAACACTCGAAAGTTTGACAAGAAAAAAATCAACTCCCCCTGTCGGCTGAAAAAGATACGGTACTTCACTCCAATTTTAAATTCCAGTAAAAATTTCCAAACTTATCCAACAAAAAAATATTATTTAAGTAAGATATTTAAAATAATGTTTTTCCGCAAGAATGAATTTGGAATGTGTTAATTATATTCCTAGAATTGAACATTTTAAAAATCAGCAGGAATGATTATCTTTATAACTCTTTATATTTAATTAAGTGTAAATAAATGGAAATTTATCTGTGGTAATGTTTTTTTTTTTTTTTTTTTTTTTTTTTTTTTCACCTGTTCAATCTAATTTTACAGAACCAGCTAATAAATATCAATTGGTTATTTTTCAGACACACACTAATTAAACCAAAAAATGTTAATTAATTTTAACTTTTTTATAGTTTTTAATTTTAACACTTAAGTTATTTTTAATTGTCAAATTAATTAATAATTTTGGGGATACATTTCTCAATTTTTACTCAGATTATATTAATAATAAATGATTTTGTAGTAAATATACTCATTTAAAAAAAAAATTTTTTTTATTGTAGAATTAAAATTAGTTTAAACTGAGCATGAAAAAAACCACAATTTTATCAAGTATAAAACTAATTCATTGTAACAATCAGTTACGTATACATTTATAAGTTAACAATATAGTTTTGGAAAATCCTTATTTACTGTTCAGAGTACTTAAATGTATTAAAAAAATTATGGTACCGGTTATATCAATTTTTCTTAAATAACAAAACTTTACCGTAAAAGTTATTAAATAAGTTTTAGTATGTCACAAAGAAACACACTTTTAATTTTTTTTTTATGTATTTCATTCATTTTTTTTTATTGTGATACATCAATGACATTTTTACGTTAAATAGATAAATCAAATCCCCTTCGTCTTCAAAACTGTTTTGATCATAAACATAATTTCTATTAATATGTTTTCTATTAATACCTAAGCTTTTCCTCAAATCTCTTCATTGCGCAATATTGCTTTTAAACAAGAAATTTTTACGCAATCGTAACATGTTATGCATAAGAAACGTCGTCATCACTTTTTTATTATATCCGAAAACCTATTTAGAAACTGTATGGTATATTCTTGACGCTCACCCTGACAGCTGTGTTGACAGAGGGAATCAACAATTGTTTTCCATCCGCTATTCAACAAACCAGTTAATCAGATTCCATTAGAACTAATGCAGTGTCTTTCCTCAAGCGGCAGATTTTACTTTAATCTCTCATCTATCAGTGATTTCCACCCCCACACACATAATAATGACTTATTGCCGCGGGGCTGATACCCCTCAGTTTCACCTCATCTATTCAGTTTTTAAATAATTACACATAAACCCAGTCCCAGCGCCCCTCTCGATGGGAAATAAATAATAAGATCGTTTTGGCCCAAAGCTCCATTCAAACGACTTTATATTTAAGAGGTTTAATACCTTTTTGTAAATGGCTCTTTATGCTAAATCTCATCCTATTAAAAAGTAATCTGAATCTATAAATGAGGGAAATTTTAAAGTTAATGCCAGTTATATTTGCAAAAATATAATTATATATATATATATTATAACGATATATTTCAAAAATCAAGTTATTAGTTCAAAGTATGTAACGTCGCACATTTTTAATTTGGCTACTTTTTCCTTTTGGAACATAAAAAGAGTTGACAACCGAATATGGCTTTTGGTTCAAAAGTTTGCGGATTTGAATCTCACAACAGATTTGGAAGTTTGCCTATTCTACCAATTTAAGCTTAAAGTCCCTGTCTAACTAGCCTCCCCTCCCCCACACTATATTCAAATTTATAGTTCAGTGGCAAACAAACCATCCAACCAATCATCAGGAGCATAGACTGGGCTGACTCTTTTTGTCAAACTTTGCAACTAAATATGATAATTTAAAACATCATTTCAATGTTTAAAGCGATGTCTACTTTTAAAAAAATTTGTTTGAACCTTGTGTGAGAAACATCAAAATTTAAGGTTTATAAATCAATAGGAGAGGACTATGACTACTAAATCAAGAACCACTTCATGTTTTAGGATATTCCGTCAATTTTTTTGTAAGACAATAAATGCTCTAAATAAAAGGGAATGCTGTCATCACTAGTTTTAACATTTTACTAATTTGGCATTGGTTTACGAAAGCTTTCATAAGCGAAACAGTGCCAAAATATATCTCAAAGCAGATATTTACTCAAAACAATAATTCACAGAATAGTTTAATAACGCATACCATCTAATATATTTAAATAAATTGATATGCGTTTATGGGACATGTTAAAATTAAGAGGGGCTTGTGTATGGGCTGGTATTCCATACCTGTTAACCTCAAGGTTCAGTCATGGACTCGCCTGCACCCCTATGTATATATATATATATGTATGTATGTATTTGAAAGTATTATCACAATTAGCAGTTTTTGAAATATTGTATTCAGGATGTGATTCTGCCTTTATCAAAAATGATTTTCAAAAGATTGTATTAACTAAAGGCTACAACTTCGACCCTAACAAAAGCCATGATCTTAAGGTGTTTTCCAAACCATCGCAATAGCTCATCGTAAAAATGAAAGAGAAAATGTTTTACAAATGGAATAATATATATTTCTTTTAAGTGTGGATAAAAAATATATATAAATCTGAATTTCTGTATGGTTCTCAAATTTATCAAATTAAGTGGAAAAAAAAAAACGTAATTTTCTCCATAATCAATAAATTCTAACCAAAAATTAACAGGTAATATTTTATACTCATAATTTATTAAAAATTAAACATTTTATCTGTTATATAGGTTTTTTTGTTATATAGGCATAGGTTTGATTCATACGTAATATAACGATAGTGGTAAAAAAGATCCAAAATTAAATTTTTTCAATATTTTACAAAAAAAAAAAAAAAAAAAAAAAAAAAAA
>JAPDSC010118908.1:0-29838 GCA_026290005.1 Latrodectus geometricus
GAAATTTTATATGATTTCATCACACTATTTAAAAAAATGCATTTTGAACTTAAGATTAAATTCGTACTTAATACCTGTTTTTGAAGCGAATTTCTAATATGAAATATGTATTTACCTACAATACTAAAAAAAATATTGGAGCATAAAAGAAAATAATGTGTGGTACATGTTTCCCTATTTATTTATTTAATTCTGTAACTAATATCTTATATTTCTTTTATTTCTGATTTTATGATTATGTTCTTCGAACTGTACTTCCTAGCATGTAATATTTCCTTCAAGTAAATGAGATATATTATGAAAGCATAAAATTCAATGCATTTTAATCTTAAAAAAATATTGGATAGATTGTTTATATTATGTTTGATAACGGAATAATAAATATGTCTGATATGATTTATAATACCATACATTAAAAACAGTTCTACAAACACAAAATTGGTAATACTTTCAATCTGTTTTATTTAGACAAAGGTTCTATACAAGATGTTTCCATTTATTTAGCATCCAATGCTAGATTTGGTGAGATCGTGAATAGATCTTCCATTCTCACATCTGAATCCAACTAATTTAGCAGCAAGAATGTCTTTGTTAAGAGCTATCCAGGAATAATCACATCCAGTACAAGATAAAGGATTGTCTGAAATATCATAACAATTAATTAATATATAATGTAAAATAACTTGTTATTGTCAATAGATATGCAAATATTTATAATTTCAAATTACATTTTTCAAAAATATAGTTCTTTGTTGGGATGCATTAAATTTTATGTAATGTTACATGTAAAGATTTTCGGAAAGAGCAATTTTATTTTCAAACTCTATGGCTCATATGCATTAATCATTGTAAATTAGCAGCAAATCTCATTTTTATAAATTTTTGGATTGAATTTATAAGGTAAATACAAATACTAACTGCATTTTAAATACAAATACAATCTAGACTTTTTACAAACTTATACGAGCCGGTAAAATAGTTTTTAAAAATAATTAAAAAAAATAATAATAATTGCTAGCTGTTAATTTCACCAAACTATTTTTTATTAAACTGTTCTCCTTTCATAATTAAAAAGAGAGCCTTTTCCGAAAAAATTATTTAGTATGCATTATTTAGATAGAAGCACATACAAAATAAAATTCACGCTTAAAATTTCTTTAATTTTATGATAAAAAGTCAGGCAAGTTAATCACTTACCTTTTCTATTTCAAAATTGCATATTTAAAAACTTTTTTTATGTATAAGGAAATATTTTATATATAAAATACCTAAACATTGTCAGCCCTTCTTGTTTTGCACTATTTTACTGTGTTTTTTTCAGATAATAACATGCCTTCAGTTTCTTGTTTAATATATAACTTTTTTTTATTTCTCATTCATTATGTTCTGAATAAATACTAATTCAAACACTTTTTAGGAATGAAGTACATACACTTTTAAAGTTTGGGGTGAAAATTCGCGGGACGAAAGGTTTCTCACCGCCAGTTAAATCTAAATCCAGATTCAAAAAGTCTTAAAGTAAAATTTCAAGCAACAGAACTTTTTTTCTTATAATTCATGGATCAGTAACTGACATTTCTTTTAGTCTTCAATAAAATTTTCTTGGCATTTCTTCAGTTACAGTGTTTTTTTTTTATTTTATTATTTTTTTTTTGTACGAAACGCGCCTTAAAATTACCTACATATCGTAATTTTGCCACATTATTGTAAGCATACATTGACAAATGCGTTGTGGATGATATGTCAATTTAATAAGGTGATTCCATGATCTCAATGTAATAAGGTGTTCATATGATCATTCTTTTTACGCACACACACAAATGGCAATGTTTGCTTTTGAATATGTTGATTACTCACAGATGCATGCACTGTAAACTGAAAATTAGATTAGAAGGGAGGAACTGCATACAAATTGCTCCAAAAATCTCGGATTTCAGCAGAAGTTAGTCATCCAAAATTCAAAGGATTTATGAGTCTTCTATAAAATCATCGATTCAAATTTCCCATCCATAAAATATTCAAAACTTAAAATATACTTAAATGCAAAATACTTTAATAAAAAAGTTCAGAAAACAGATTTTTAAATTTTAGTTTTTTTCTAATTTTGAATTAAAATTGTCGATTAAATTTCAAATAAAAATTCTCTTTTACCTATTCATCTCTGGGACCATGTAAGGAATCAACCATTAATTATTTATATATATATAGTTTAATTATTATTAGTTTTTCTGTATGGAGAACAAAATTATACATTTTGTCTACGAATAGAGAAACTAATTAGTTTTCAATAAATAAAATAAATATATCCATGAAATAATTTGCCCTTAAAATTTGTAATTTGTAAAGAAATTTAATTGAGCTTGGCTCCAATATTTTTTGAATAATTAATTTACTTTTATATTTTATAATAATTTGATATTTAAAATTTTATCTATAAATGTTTTTTAAAATTTGTGATCTTAATCTAATATTAACCCAAACAAAATTTGCGTAATTTATATGTAACAAAGAAACAGAAAGTCACACAGCTTACATGATACTTCAAGGAAACCTCCTTTCTGAGCAGCTTTTGTGACTAAACTTTCGAAAGCATCTTTTTTAAGTGTTTTCAATTGGTTTTGAGAGAAGAATACTGCATATGGTTCAGCTCCTTGGAAAGCAGTAGAAGCAACATCGGTGATTTTGTTAGCTGAAAGATTGATCTGGAAAGAAAACATATAAATTATTTTCTAATATTTGTAATGTAAATGAGATTTCGTGATTAATGTAACGTAATACGAGTAATTAATTTAATTACAAATTTATATTAACGACTCAAACGGTGATTCACATAATTTAAATTTCTGTAATCCCCTTATAAAATTTGATAGCAATTGCATTTTCTGGCGAATAAAAATTAAACCAATTTAAGAAAAAATACTTTATTTGTCAATTCTTACTTCATATAACCAAAGGACTCTTTTTCCCAATACTTTGATTATTTTACATTAGTTTTATATTAAAGTTGATTATGAGGATTTTCTATTAGATATAGGATTTTTATAAAATAGATGTAGGTTTCTAAAAAAAAAAAAAAAAAAAAAAAAAAAAAAAAAAAAAAAAAAAAACACTAAATGGGCACTAAATGGTAGTGCACTCATATCAATATGCTAATGATCGGGCTTTTAATTCAATAGGATATGATTTCAATTTCCGCCTGAGATGTTGCTGTTCCTTGTTTTTTGGAATCTGATTAGAATTGTAGTTCTCTGTTGAACTAACCTTTGTAAAAAAAGTGATCATAAAGTAATAACCAAAACAAACACTTTCACTATATATTCAACAGCTTATTCAATAAATGCGGAACTAATTCATTCTACCAAATATTGAAAAGCATTTGAGATCGTAATTCATTTTAAAATTATATATGAAAATTTGAATATTGATTTTCCAGTAATTTTTCTAGTAAATTTTAAACAATTCGTATAGAACCCTGTTAAATTTTTCGTTAATAAAAGAAAATAATTTGAGGTAAAGAGAACAATGAATAGGAAAGAATGAATAATTAAGGATATTTCAGGATTTATCTTAAGCTAATCTCTTAAGAACATTTCTTTACGCCATGAAGAGGAGAATATTGTCTCTTTGAATAAAAGTGTTGTGTAAGAGAAAAGAGAAGTGTATCATCTTTTTATCTAAATGGAGAGATTCATAACCTACTCAAAAACAGGGATGAAATTGCTTTAGTGAATGATTTTCAAATTTCCAAAATAATTTCATTTGATGCATGCTAGGAGTCTATGAATCTTCGTTCCAGAAAGTTGAAGAAATTAAAATGCATTAAGGAAAATCTATATTACTTATAGTCAAAATTTGAACAATTTTGAATAACTAATATTTTGATAAATTTCAAATTTTATAAAACAGATGTTCAGAGCAATCTAAAAATATACTGCTGAAAATATATTTAATGAATTCATATTTATACGATGTTCTCTTATTAGAGTTGGTGGTCATAATCTTGAAAAGAAAATACATAAAATATTTTTTCTTCTCTCATCTCATACTTTATTTGTAAGGACGACACAAATAATATTATATATTAAAATCAAAGTTATTATTAAAATAATTCATATTGGATTTAACATAATTAAATGGTAGGAGGGAGTATCTCAGAAGAGAAAGCCCAGGGTTTGGTTCCAATCAAGCTATTGAATAATTTAAGATACGTTTTCAAATTCGCATTAGTTGTTACTACTTCGGTGTATTTTGTATTTTTTCTATTCCAGTATTTAATATGGCCGAAGGAAAACCATTTTCCTGGAAAGAGTGATACCCTAGATACTTAAACATTTTTAATACTGTTAAACTGATCATAATAGGGTCTCATAATTATTCAATTTACATTTCATTTCTAGTGTTAGACAAAATTTAAAGATATTAAGAAACACGTGGTTGGATGCACCTGCCCATGTTTAAAATCCAATATGAGTGAAGCAATGACATATCTATTATTTTTTATTACAAAATTATTTTCTAACTTTTAAAAAGGGTTACTGTTATGAATTGATATAAATTTACGTAAATTAATTCATGATATTTACAAGGTGTAAGGAAAACATTAATTACTATGTATTACAAGTCATATGCAAATTTATTGCCATATGTGTGTTAACATAAAATACTCCTTAAATATATTTAGCATATTATAACTCCTTAAACTTTCTAATAGTTAAATAAAAATTAAAAAAATATTTATAAATAACTCAACAAAAAAATCCAAGAATGACTCTGAAGCATTGTAACAAATCGGATAATATTATTTCACCCTAAAATAAGTAGATAATTTAATAATATTATTTGGCTGATATAATCTAATTAATTATGACTTCGTGTCAACTTTATTTGTTACGAAGTTTAATCAATTTTCTTTCAACAATATAAAATATGATAGTGTTTATATAATATGCACTACTTTTATATTATAGCATATGTATTAAGATAGTGATACATTATTGAAATTTTAGTTTTTTATAATACACTTATTGGATAGTTAAAAAAAGATGAGAATGCAAGAAGAAAATGCAAGAATTTTGGATTTTTGGCAAAAAGCTGAGGGACAAAATTATCCTAATTAAGTAATTATCTAGTTAGTAAAGTTTTTATATCCTAGCACAATCCTAAAATTATGTTTCTTTTCATCCTAAATTATTTACGAGAAGTAAAAAAGAAACACATCGGCTTTATTTATAAATGCTTTAAATTCACAGCAACTACATTACAAGATATTTACAGTTTTTAAACATGGGAAAAATTTTATGTAATATCTCAAATATATAAAAATAAAATTTTAATATTTTCTATCTTGATTTTCATTGCATTTAAAATTTAAATAACATTATATCAAAATTTTCCTGCTGATCCCCTTACACAGTTATATTCTTATCTCTTTATAAAAAATAAAAAATCCTAAACTTTACATATAGATCATGTTTATGATAATTCATAAAATATAAAATTATGAAGTAGAAGAGTTTTTATACTTTTTACATAAATCCCAATCAAAACAAATTTTATTATAAATTGTATAAAATCTAAAATTATAAAAACATTTAAAAAATAACGAAATGGTTTGAAATATTTTCATATATTTTTTAATTTTAGTATTGGATTTCGTTTATCTTAAGTTTTCTCTACATTATAAAGATTTTTTTTTAATTTTAAGCAATGCAGCTTAATATATAGTTATATATATTGTTACGTTTTTTATTATACATATTGTTCTTATTGAGCTTATAAAATGTAATATTCAGAAGAAAATATTGTAAAAATAAATATAGTATTAATCTATCTTAACTAAAAGTAATGAATTACTAAACAGCTCAAATAATTACCTGTAATTGACCTCCATGTGATTTTAGTGCCATGGACAAAGGTCCCAAAGTAGTAATCTGGTTCATTGATAATTCTAGCCTACTGATTGCTCTCAAGTTAGCAAAAGCATTTTGCCCAATGTGCCTGATTCTGTTTTGGGCAAGAATAATTGCCCATAAGCTTCTGCTGTTAAATGCATTGTCGGGAATGACTTCAATTTGGTTTCTACCAAGATTCAAGGTTCCCAAATTTTCAAATTCTGAAAGATCTCCAAAGGGGAAGCTTACAATCTTGTTGCCGAAGAGACTGAGAACGCTAAGACTTTGCTTAGAAGCTCTGAATGCATTAACATCAACGGTGGTGATGTTGTTAACTTCAACGTAAAACTGTTGGCTTTTTATGTTTCCAAATAAATCAGCAGGAAGGCTTGTGATGGGTGTACCCTGAACCCAAACAGATCTTGTAGCGCCGTATTTGAAGTTTGCTCGGAAAGATTTTCTAATCTCATCAAGAGACTTAGCTTCCATGCAGTTCACTCCTTCACCATCGCAGGTGCAAGGTTTCAGCTCCTGGGGACTTGGACAGCTGTCATCTCCAAAAGCAACACCCAAGAGGGCAACAAAGCAAATCCAGTGCATCACTGAAAATTATCACTTTACTTTAAACTAGTTTTAATTAACATGAATAAAAAATTATAAAGAGCACTCTTAATGTGAGAAATGTGTTAGCTCTATAGTAAATATGTAATATGTATATATAGTGCTGGTATGTACTGGTAAATATTAAATTTCCTTAGAGTCTTAAATACTATGAAAAGTGTAAAGGCTTTATTAACATCATATTTTCATTTTTCTTTTTATATTTTTGTATGTATATAAAAATTTATGTTGGGCTTCATTTGAGAATTTTGATTAAACTGTTCCAGGAAATCTGCATAAATAAAATTTTAAGGTTGTAAAAATTTAATTAAATTATACAATTCTCTCTTCTATAATAATTTTTTTAAGTTATAATTATTAAAATTTTTAAAAATTTTTACTATTAAATGATTAGATTCACAAATAAATTATTTTAATTTGCAATTATTAAATTAGAGGAAAATATTATATTAAATTATATTAAATTAGAGGAAATTCACTTAAATTAATGTCTGTAGATGAATCCGTTTCTGTTTTGATAAAATCAAAATGAATTATTTACATGAAGAAAAAAACCATCTATAAAAAAGAAAATTCTTTTCTATAAATAAATAGATATTTTTCTAAATAAATCATCGGGTATGTTTAAGCTTGAAATTCAGTTTAAAAAAATTTAAAAGTACTTTGAATATTTTCAAACATAACAATATAACATATTTTAAAACACAGTACACGATCTCAAAAATATTATAGAATGAAAAATTGACGTGTTATATTTTTATATATATATATATATAAATTTTCTTCATAAAATTTCAGAAACTAGTACATTTTTCCTTTATATACCGCATTCAAATTTTACTGAATCTAAATTTTAAGTTTCTCTAGTATTAAAAAATAATATTATGTAGTAAAATTTAGTCATGAACAAAACTAGTTTATTAATAAGCTTTTGCCTGATACATTTAGTAGTAACGATTTATTAAAAGTACTTTACATATACCTAATTACTCAAAGAATAAAATTAGCATTAAAATACTCAAAGAATAAAATTAGCATTAAAATGCTGTTAATCTAAGCTTTAATTTAATGCAAGAATGTCCTGTGTCCCATATAAGTATATAAATATCACATTCCAATCAATAATTTATATAGTTAATTTTTAATATTTTCAGTGGCTTAGAACTATTTTTAAGAAAGATTCTGTTATTACATACACAGTTTTATTTTTCAATAATCGCTAAAATATCCTATTAATTTATACAAAAATGATTTATAATCGTTCTCTATAGTTCCTAGTAAATGTAATAAGATTGTGTTGTGTTACAACGCTCATCAATTATTCTGAAATCATTTTTAGAAAATAAACTATTTGTTTTCCTATTATTTGAAAAAGTTACTCTGTAAATAGATACAAAAAAATTGATAGCTTTTATGTTTCTTTTTTATATATAAAACTTTAAGAAAGTCTAACTGATAAAATTTATTCAAATATTTTACTATAGGCAACGATTCCTCAAATGATTGTTTTTTATCATACGTAATACTAACAAATTATTAATATAACATTAACAAATTATGTAGATAGAGAGTGTTTATATTATTAAGATCTTCTCGAGGATAATAACTGTCATTTGAGACTTCAATATCAGACACACAATGCGATATAACACTCATATTTATATAAATATACAGACCCATATCAATATTCAGAAAATAAACTTTCATAATAAATAAACATGTAATTGACAAACATTCCTAAGAGCTACCAATAAATAGATTTTTGATTGGTATAAAAGCATTTTTGTCTTCCTAATCAAAGATAGTTACTTGTAATTATCATTCACTGTTCTGGTCAAAAAATCAGGTAATTTCTAAAAGAAGTTTTTATATGACTTAATTTTAAATATTTAATACGGAACACTTTGAAATTAAATTTAATGAATTTTCCTTTGTTATTACTTAAAATATTATAAATTCTATAATAGCTAAATAGCACCCATTTAAGAATTCAAATTATTTAAATGTTATATCTAAAGGATTAATTTTTCAAATTCAGAAAATAATTGTCAGCATTTTTATTAGAAAATAAAATTGAAAACTTTCAAATTTTAATAAAAATATTAAAAATCTATATTGCTTTCTAATTATATATGTATACATTTATATAAATGTATCTATATAATTCAGTAGATGTGATTTATATATATTAACGTAATTTTACGTAATACATGCACTGTTAAACTAAAATCTAAAATACATAAATTAAATTTGTTAAAAAAATATTACTTGATATTGTACCAATAGAAAGTAAAACAAAATATCTTCATTAAAATTAAATTTTTGAAATTGGAAAATGCTGCAATTATAAAAATCATATTCATAAAATTATTTTACATTTTTCTATTACGCGTACATAAAAGTTTAAAATTTAAAATAATCTTAGATTATAGCAAACTCATAAGAAGAAGGATATTTAATTTACATATGTAAATAATCTAAAATGATTTCAAATTTTACATAACATCATTACAATTTCAGTAGCTTAATGATTTATTTTTCCTGCTTACCCATTGTTACGTCTTCTTCTCTAGTTGTAACGAGGCACAATAAACACTTTTTAAAGAGTAATTTAAAAGATACATTGAGAAAGGGAGAGATAATAAACGTGAGAATAATTCCATCTGTTGCTGGGAAAATTAGCAGCTCTGTAAATGATAATGTATCTTTTCTATGGGAGATTACTGTTATTGAGTTCACTGATTTAAAGGTTATAGAAAATAATTTGGAAAACATATTTCAATAGATAAAACTTGAATTTAAATTGTATTTGTTCTTGTCCAAATTGAATAACATTATTTAAATTACAGTTACTTAAAAATACACTTCAAGTTTTATCATATTTTAATAAATTGAAAAACAAAACATTAATAACTAAACAAAATTAATGAAATAATAGATAAATGTATTTAATGAAAGAATACTTGTTCGGAATCTATTTAATCTGAGTTTCAAATAAATGTGTGAAAAATGAAAAAAGAGTTTGATAATATTTTTAAGAAGTACTTTCATTTCATATTGAAATGTACACATTTGATACCAATCTTTTTCGAGCCAATATTCTTGATTTAGAAAATTGTTTAAAGTGAAATTAATTGTTTTTTTTAATTGCGATGTAATCTAACTTTAAGACAAATAGTTACTTTATATCTTGTGAAGAATCTAATAAGTTGTGCTAAATATATGTGAAAAGATATTTTTTAATACTTTCCATTCATTTCCTTAAATGACCCTTTTATCGTATACTAATTTCAAAAAATATATTTTTACTGCATGAAATATCAATAATATAATGACATTATATTCTTTATGAATATCACAAAATTGTAAGATTCACAAAAGTATAAAAATTTCTTTGAAAAATAACTGTACTCTTTAAACATTCTATTTTATTTTTCTAAGTACGTATAAGAATTCGATATCTATTTAAAGTATAGTTCCTTTTAAAATATTGTAATAGTTAAAAATAAGAATTTGTTTAGATTTTTTAATTCACAATTATATTAAGATAGTACTATTTTCTTTTTAACGACTAATAAGAACGTTCCTTATTGAAAGGCATGCAAAATAAATTCTTAGTTTAAGGCCATACATTAAAAGAAAAAATTTATTGACCGATCACCACTTCAAGTTTTTGGTTCAAGTATAGAAAAGTTATGTTTACATCCTAAGATTCTAAAATTTTTTTTGCACCGATTATTTTACTTTTAAAATATAATATGTTTGCATACAATTTGGAAACGAAAGAGACTGGGAAAAATAACTTGACAAAATGCGCTAATATATAATATTTTTTCCAAAAAATGGCAATAAGTAGATTTTGAATTATTTTTATTTTTCTCTTATTTAAATCATGCTATGTTCATTTTCATTACCATAATATTGAGAATACTAAAACAAAGCAGCATATATTATTGAATATTTCAGTATTTAAAGTAGGACCTAATTATTGTTTTTCTCGCATTTATACTACTTACAAACTTTTATACACATGTAGATATACATACAGTGACACAAACAATTAAAGATACACCTTACTTTTACTTTATAAATCCTACTTTCAATTGAAATAACACATTAACTAGAAGTCCAAACCAAATTTTATTTTTAGACATAACAAAAGTTTAATTAACATTAAAAATAAAAAGAAATTAATGACAAAATTTTAAAAGAAAACTTTTCAGAGGCGTTTCAAATAAACATAAGCAAATTTCAAACTCAAAAAATTGAGGAAACCAATGAAATTTTTGTTTAACTAGCATTAAATTTTTATTCTGCTTACAACTATAATAATCTAAGTTTGGGGAATGTTATCTTAAACTTTATGGGTTGTTTATTTCAGTCTTTTGAAGTTAGTTCTGTGAACTTAAAGTCTCAAATTTAAATGGAAAATGGCTCCTCGGAGAGAGACCAGTATTGGTGTAAGAAAATTTATATTAAGATTATTTAAGAAAGGGAAATCTTATCGTGAAATAGCTGAAATTGTTGGTTGAAGCCACTCGTGTCCAGAAAGTCATTGGAAGATTTAAAATCGATTGATTAATTAAAAATAAAAGTGGAAGAGGAAGGAAAAGTATTCTGAGTGTTGTAGTCAAAAGAAAAATTTTGAAAGATATAAAGAGTGATCCTAAACTAAATGGTCTCAAACTAGCAGCAGAAACTTTTTGAATAATGGGCAGAAATGTAAGTGCTAAAACTGTGATAAATGTGATTAGACATGCTGGATATAACAGTCTAGTTGCTCGAATGAAACGATTTATAAGCTTACAAAATCAGAAAACGCGTTTGGAGTTTCCAAAAAACCATCAATAGACGACAGGTAATTTTTATAAGAAAGTTATATTTAGGTATAAAAGTGAGTTCAACATTTTTGGAAGCGAATGTCGTCATAGCATTTGGAGAAAGCCGAACACTGTTTGGATCCAAAAAATTTACTTCCGACAGTTAAACATGGTGATACTTTAGAATTGTATGGCTTCAAATGGGGTAGAGAAAATTTAGTTTTTATAGATGACATATTGGATAATAAGCTTTATATAGATATACTCAGCAACAATCTTAAAAAAAGTGCAAAAAAATTGGGTTTAGATGGAAATTTTATATTTCAGCATGACAATGACTCAAATATACGGCCAAAATGTGGTGTCTTTTTTATTGTAAACAGCAATTGTACATACCATCACAGTCCCCTGACATCAATGTCATAGAAAATTTGTAAGCTACACTCGTAACAGCGGTCCAAAAACACCAAATTAGGTACAAATCCCATTTAAAACAAGTGTTACAAGAAAAATGGTATAAAATACCTCCAGTCACCACCAAAAATTGGTCGAATCTGTACCAAGACGTTTGGAGGACGTTATAAAAGCCAAAGAACATGGAACCAAATATTGACACTGTCATTGTGTGCGATGCATAACAAAAATTTCATTGGTGTATCCTCAATTTTTTGAGGTAGTAATTTGCTTATTTTTGTTTAAATGTCTCTTAAAATTTTTCTTTTAGAATTTTGTCATCGATTTTTCTTTATTTTTAATGGTAATTAAACATTTTGTTATGTCTAAGAATAAAATTAGGTTTACATTTCTAGTTAATGTGTTATTTCCATTGAAAGTAGGATTTATAAAGTAAAAGAAAGGTGTATCTTCAATTGCTTGTGCCACTGTTTTTATGTACAAATGCAATTAAGTATAAAGGCCTAAATACATTTTTATTTGTAATGAATTCCTAAAAAAATCATGTTATAGTCAGTAGTCAATGAATGTCACATGTATTCAACTAATTTAAAATTTTACATATTTTAATTCATCCAAAAAGATTTAATTCCTATTATAATGGATTCTTATTACAATACTTTCTTACTTAAGTTTTCTTTTTAAAGATTTATTAAGGTTTAGTTTATAGAAAAATAAAAATTCTCTCCATTTGACTGGAATTCCACTTGATATTATAAAGAGTGTCGAGCGAATATATATTATTCCACAGATGGTGCTACTTATACTAGTATCTATTCTAAATATTTGTAAAAGCAAAAAAGTATATAATTTTTAGTAATAATATTTATTTTGCTTTGGAATAATGAAATATAGTTTTCGTAATTTTTTTATTTAATTTATTGATTTATATAATGCACTGAAAAATGTTGATGAATGCTGAGAATTAGTTTATTTTAGCTACCAGTTCATTATTAATACTTTCCTAAGTGTTGTCAATCATTATGTTCCATGAATTACATAAAAAAAAACTTCCCATGGCAATTGTAAATTTATATTCTGCGTATGCTACTCTTATTAGATATGCTGGAGATTTTCGTACAACATGTGAAACTTAAAACCACTGATCGCAATTATTTAATTAGTATTATCCGTAACATTCTCTTCTCTAACTGTTATCAGTGCAATAAATAAGTACATCTTGTAGACATTTTCTTTAACTTTCTTAAATTATTGATCTAGTTCTCTAACTTAAAGATTAAGAAAAACTTATTCAATACTTAGCAATCTTTCGTCACTCATATTGCAACATTTAAAATAAGAGCAATCAACAACAGCAAGCTTGTCTTATGTATGAACAGCTGTAATTAGTGAACCATCTATCACTTATGTTATATTAAAGGAATTATAAAATGCATTAAATGAAACTTCTCCAGCAATAGCTAAGTTCTTTTCCAGAAGTTTTCAATTATTAAATGTCTCAAATTATTCATTTTTGAGAATGAATTATAAAAAAAAAAAACATTAATAATCCCATTAATCTTATCTTATATATAAAACTAAAATTTTTAAATGTTTTTTTATGAAAAAGTAGCAAAAACTCCCACAAAGTTAGATCAAGATAATAGCAGTCACTTTCATAGACATTAAACAGAATAGCAGACATTAGACATTAGAAAATAATAGACACTAGAGAATAGTAGACATTTGGCCAACATTTAATTTCTTAAGAGTGAGTTTAAAAATATGCAAGAAAAACTATACCTTAAATTAATCTCACTCGTAATGTTTTTATATAACAATTTTATTTTACTTATTATCATCATTTATTCTGTAATTAGCATCGGATATAATTTTATAAAAAGAGTAGTAATTGTGGAAGAATTTTTAAAGACTGGGAAAAGGTATCCTTTTAGTATACATTTTGCAATGAAATTGTCATCATTAGAACCCTCATATTTGTTTCCATATAATTAATGGATTATTAAACCTCTAAATTTTCCTACAAACAATGAGCAAAATCTTATTATTCACTTTTTTCTTAAAAGTTAATTAAAAATGGTAAAATTATAGTGGATGAAATACCAAGAAACAAATATATTAAGTTCATAAACCTAAAAATAAAATAAATATCTAACTGAAAATTGCAAAAAATGATTTTGATTAAAAAATAAAAGATCTGAGTTTGTTCTAAAAATTATTTGCAATTTTTTCTTTTTATACTTTTTCACTTAAAACACGATGTCGTACAAACTGAAAACAAATAAATATATATTAATTAATATAAGGGGAATAGAAATCAATGCTCTTCATTGTAACAGTATGACTTAACAAAAAGTTAATTAATTTCAGATAAATATTTTGTTTTATATAAATAATATTCTTGTTTTAAAGTGAATTGTAATCAGAGAAAAATTTTAATTAAGAAGGAAATAAAAAATATTTTTCATATTTGAATTAAGTATATTTAAATAATTAACATTGTTAAATCTACCATTGCAAATAATATTTAAATAAGGAATATATTTAAAACTTTGTAGATTCAGGGATATTATTTTTTAAAGTAAAAATAATTTGGTAAAAATTTAATACAAATGGAAAACCTAAAACAGCTTTCTGAACAAACAATTTCTATGAACAATAATTTGGAACATATTTATCGCAATAAAAAATTATGAATGTGCCAAAAGAAAATGTATTGACCATTTTCTCAGAAAAGTAAGATTGTTTTAAAAATACAACTCACAATTAACATACACAAACATAAAAATCAAAATAATATGTCTTTAAATATTTTCTAAAGTAAATAATACTTATTTCAATATAATCATCAAATTGTAGTAATTCCTTAATACGATAATCTTATTTCAATACAGTAATACATTTATTCATGTTATATTATTTGCCTTTTTTCTCTCACTGTAGAGAAATGGATTCAAGTCTGTAGAGACATTTTTTCTAAGTCTTTAGAAAAATATTGCATTATCTGGCACATTTGGTCATTCCTGAGTAATTGATAAATATTTATTACTAAACAGTGTCTTACTGAACTAACACTTTCATTGTGAAGGCATCTTAGCTCTTTATAACTTACAGGTATTATCCTTTTCATATTCTCACAAATTTATTACAAATCACTGTAAATAAAATTATATTTTTTCATCTACAAGACAAATAAAATCGAATAAAAAAAGAAATGATATAACTGAAGCAAAATTTGTTGACTTAAATTAATGCAGCTAAAATTGTATACCAGGCTTCATAATGCTTTCAAATTCTCTAAAATATCCTAATAAACTTAGAGTGTATTCAATTTTGTCTTCTAGTAAGATCAATCACATAACTAAATACACTACTGGCCATTAAAACCAGGAAGAAATGCAGATAACAAAATGATATTTATTGGACAAATATATGATACTAGAAATAACAAGTGATTAAATTTTCAAAAAATTTGGCTGGATAGATCCTGAGAAATCAGTACCCAGAACAACCACCTCTGGCAGTAATAACAGCAGTTATACGCCTGGGCATTGAGTCAAACAGAGATTAGATTGCATGTACAGGTACAGATGCCCATGCATCTTCAACACGATGCCACAGTTAATCAACCGTAGTGACTGGCGTTTGGTGACGAACCAGTCGCTCGGCAACCATTGACCAGACGTTTTCTATTGGTGAAAGATCTAGAGAACGTGCTGGCTAGGGCAACAGTCGAACATGTTCCGTATTAAGAAAGGTCCGTACAATACCGGCAACATGCGGTCGGGCATTATCCTGCTGAAACGTAGGGTTTCGCAGGGCTCGAATAAAGGGTAGAGCCACGGTTCGTATCACACAAGAAATGTACCGTGCACTGTTCAAAGCACCGTAAATGCGAACAAGAGGTGACCAAGACGTGTATCCAATGGCACCCTATACCATCACGCCAGGTGATGGGCCAGTATGACGATGACGAATGCACGCTGCTAGTGTGCGTTCACCACGATGCCGCCAAACACGGATGCGACCATCATGATGCTGTACTCAGAACCTGGGTTCCTCTGAAAAGAAGACGTTTCGCCATTCGTGTGCCCAGGATTGTCGTTGATCACACCATTGAAGGCGCTCTTGTCTACGGCGCAGCGTCAAGGGAAGGCGCAGCCATGGTCACCGAACTGAGAGTCCATGCTGTTGCAAACGTCGTCGAACTGTTCGTGCAGACACTTGTTGTCTTCCAAACGTCCCTGTTTCTTGACTCACGGCTCGTGACGTGGTTGCACGATCCATTACGGCCATGCGGATAATATGCCTGTCTTCTCGGTTGCTAGTGATAGGTGGCCGTTGAGATCCTGCATGGCGTTCCGTATTACCGTCCTGAACCCATCGATTCCATATTCTGCTAACAGTCATTGGATCTCGACCGACGCGAGCAGCAATACTGCGATAAGATAAATCGCAATCCCAGTACGCTACAATTCGACCTTTATCAAAGTCTGAAACGTGCTGGTACGCATTTCTCCTTCTTACACGAGGCATCACAACAACTTTTCACCAGGCAAAAACGTTCAAATGCAATTTGTATATGAGGAACCAGCTGAACGATTTCCTCTTTTGAACACAATGTAGGTGTCACTACTGGCGCCTGCTTTGCCTGAATGCGCTGAAAAGCTAATCATTTGCATATCACAGCACGTTCTTCCTTTCGTATAAATTTCACGTCTGTATCATTTCGCCTTCTTGGTGTAGCAATTTTAATGGCCAGTAGTGTATCATGCTCAATCATAGAAAATTAATAAAAAATTTCTTTTAAAGGTGCATACTCTTTAAAAGGAATGATAGAATTAATTTTTTAATAAAACTTTGTTACCAATTATTTTTTCCAATTTTTTTGAGTATAAGGTATATCTCTCTCATCTTTACAGTTATACTGTAAATGTAATAGAATATTGGTAGTCAGCGTAATTAAAATTTAATTAAGTGCCTATATGTAACATTTAATAAAGAGTTTTAAAGTCATAGTTATTAGTTTATAATTAATCTATAATTTTTAAGTCAAAATTATCATGGTACAATATTGTCAAAAGAAGTTCTTACATAGTTAAACAATAATTGTGCATCTTAAAATGATAAATTTTTCAACACAACTATTTAAATATTATAAATAAAAACAAGTAAACTTAAAAATATTGTTACAAATAGTATAAAGACTTGATGAAAACATTATTTTGGTAATATGTATAAAAATAAATAATTAAAACTCCTAGTGCAAGAAACAAATTATAGGGAAATATAAGATGATTTTTTTTAAAATAACTGTTGACAAGTTCAAGCTGAAACAAATGATCTATGATAATTTTATCTTCTAGATAGCTTTAAAGTTAACGCATTTCTGAAATTGGGAAGTTTTTTTGAACTACATGTAATTAACATTTTTTGTAATGGTTTAAAGTTTTATAAGGAAATAATATATCTTTCTTCCCCCTGTAACGACTTACGGGGATTTAAAGGGAACAGAATACTAAACAAAGTCATACGCACAATTGAAGAATTCACGATCTGAATCCAGGATACCATCAATAGCATTATAACACAAAAACTGACAAGAGTGCATGTAAATTCCCTCAAGCGTGTTGACAAATATGAAGTGGGTGCTGAGTATTTTCAGCACTTACAAAGATAAAAAGAGTAACATTTATACATTGCCTTTTATATTATACATTGATTTTACTGGACACTTTTACGTGCCTAACTCTTTGTACTATTTTTTTTATTTTACTTCACATAATATCTTTCTTAAAGAGAACCATTCTTATTAATTTAATTTATAAAATATTTTGTTACAGAATCAATTCTAAAACATTTTCATAAATATTAAATAATATATTGTACTCGACTAAAAAAAATTATTTATTATTCATTAAGTTTATACCGATATTTCTAATTTGAAATAATAAAAAAAATAAAAGACTCCTGTAAACTTATATTTTAGTATAAACTCTTACAATTATTCACTCATTGTATAATAGATATAATAATAACAAATAAAATACTTTAAAATGTTTCAAATGGTTTGAGAGACTAACAATACTTTATTATGACCTTTAATTGTCTTATTTCAATTTCGAAAATTTATTAAAACATGATGTGAAATATTTTTTGAAAACTAGTAAAATTATTTAAAGTCAGATTGGTATTAGCATAGTCCTAGTTTGTGCATTCTAAAATTTTAATTTCTAAATGTGCCTGTAAGACAATTCAGCAAAAAATAAAGTAATAAGCCAAGTTTTTCCTCAAATTTTCTAACATGCGGTTACTACTTATACCAGTTAAGCGACTTAGAAAAGCTTTATAAGCCTATTAAGTCTCCGATTTTGATAATTTGTCGTTCGTTAAACCTAACGAGTAATAAAAAATACACTAAGTAACAAAATTATATTAATAGTAGTTGCTTTATACGGGTAATTATCGTCCACCACGAAATGTATACTGGGATATAATTATGTACTTTAGAATATTTTACATCTAGCCACGATGCAAATAAGATTCTTTTTTTAGTGTCTGTCGTTTCACCATTTTCTAAAGTGATATAGCATGTGTGATTGATTTTTTTTCTTCTAAATCTCGTTAGGCGTTACCTTATGTCAACGCTTGTGAAATATATGAAAAGGAAATCCAATTGAACATTTTATTTTGCAGGGATATATTCTTTAATTTCACTTCTCTGTAGGATGAAACTCTGTCACGCAGTCGACATAGAGGTCAAGTTATCTCGATTCTTACTGCCAAAAGGGATTATATCTCTTCAAACGCACGGTTTCAGCACGCGTTTCCGAAAATATTTCTCTTTTTTTCCTCCTTCACTTGAATACCAAAGGGACCGCTACTGATATTGTATTTCTGTCCCAAGAATCTTATGAATTATAATAGAAGATTTGGGAACGTATTTCAATTTTTGATACAGCTATAGCAGAATTTCGCTTTTGACGTAAGGCGAAGGTCATTTCCTATAGTAGGTCATTTTTAATAAGAAAATGTATATACCTTTATATTATTTATGGAGAAAATTAAGTTAAAAAATTTTATTGAAATGATATGGTAAAGGGAAAATGTAAGTTATTCATTATGATTTAAAATATTGAAAAAAGAATATTTCTTAAAATATAAAAATAAGAAATTTGCATTTACATCTATGATTTTTATAGAATTTATATTAATATCTATCTATATAGCAAAGATTGTTAACACTCTGGAGAAAGTTTTAAAGTTCTTTCATGTTGATTTGCAACTGTTGCTCATAAATGTTAAGTTTGGTGTAATGTATTTAATGTCAAACCAAGTAAGAAATTATACGTATTATTCATTGTAAACCTTATTCAAATGAATACAGAGAAGCATTTTGTTTATAATTTTATTTTTGGAAAATTTATTTTAACCTTTATCTTATTGGGAGGTATTGGTAAGTTACATTGTTGGAAATTATTAACTCGAACAACTCATATGAAAGTAATGCTTTTTGAAATGTGTTTAACCTGAAAACTAACCAAAAATATGTGTGTTTTATTATATAGTTTATTACACGAATGCGATGAAATGTTTTTATTATTTTATTTTATTTTTACAAAATATAGTTTGATGTCTATCAAGTTATCGTGTTTTCTTAAGATATTTTAAGAATTTAGGAACCTTCTACATGCAAATATTCAAATATCGTATCTAAGGAGATATATTTAATATGAGCTCAAATAAATTCTTAATATTAGATTGCAGTACGCTTCATTTACATGAAACTTTAATTTTGTAATGCTCACCATTTTTTTTTTCTCTACATAATCTATTTCCTCCTTATTATACTTTAAATAAAATACATAACAGATTTTCAAATATTTTACAAACAAAAAAATTATTCGGTTGAAGTCCGATAAACGTTACCTTATTTACTACGCATCAAAATTCTGCCATCAAATCCATAAGTTTATCTTGGGTAGAACAATATTTTCACTATCTCATTAATAAGAATATATCTATTCGCAAAACCATTTCTCGAGCTTGTAGAAGGCTGGAAGTATCATTGATAGTCAACTTAGCCTTTCCATATTGCTTAACCATTTTTAAATTGCACTTAATCCAAAATCTTAGTTTTATGTTTATGTTATTGAGAACTTCTACTTTACTACAGGTTCGATGAATGCTTGTACTTAATTTGCTACTGAGTGTTCCTTTTTAGCTCAAACTTATGACATTTTGGTCATTGTTCTATTAACAGCATACAGGGAAAACGCAAAATTAATACAGCATATATTATCACACCAAACAAAAGATGAGATAACAATTATTATAAAAATTTAGTGAAAATATTGATGATTTTAACTTTGTTTCGTGTATTTTTATTTATGTATTTTATTTCAGTATTTCATTTCCTTTCAAGCTTAAAATGAATCGCTAAAGTGTTATCACAATTGAAAAAATTTAAATTCCTATAAACATATGTTTTGAAATTGAGAAGAAGTATTTTATTTCAATAGCTGATATGCTATGGCGTTAATGATGTTATACAACTTAAGTCACAAAGTAATCAATAAATACATTTAAAACACTGACATACTTAAAAAATATCATTGAACTAGTTTTCAATTTTAGTAAAATCACTAACTTTATACAAAACCTTATTTTAATTAATGAAGCTGTAAAAACATATAATCATTTTGAGGTTAATTTTTTTTTTTTGTGCTTAGACAAATTAGCTTGTATACAAGAAACTCAAAACGCATTTGTATGGTATACAAAAAAAATGTGAAATGGAGCATTCGTTTGATAATGAGAAAATTACTTAAGAACAACCATATCCAATTTTCTTATTGCATAATTATTGAACATTTATATTTTAATAATATTTGATAGTCATAAAATTATTTATCCAAAAATTTCATTAATATAAAAAAGGTGTAAAAATTAATATAAATTTTTTTTTGATATATTCATGTGACAAATTAAGCAACAATGTAAATTTTAAGTAAATAGCCATAAAATTGCAGTGAAAATATTTTTTGGAAATGTGCAAGGAACACCCAATTTAAAAGAAAATTAGAGCGCAAGCAAATGTTAGGAAGGAAACTTCACAGGAGACTTGGGCGTAAAACAATACGCGTGTGGTCTCTTAGAAAAAATCTCCTGGGCAAATGATTGGAAAGCTGGAGAAGGGTGAGTATGACCAACGTAACTGAAGAGTTCATTTTCAACAAAGAGTTTTGAACAGCTGAATATTTCGGAAAGTGTAGTTTCGTGAACTTCAAAGTCTTCTTAACCCTGGGTACAGCTGTTCGAAAAGTTTGTGATTGCTGCTTCAAGAAAATAATTGCACAGAATGAATCCCGAAACCAGTCAGGAAGTGTCATTGCTCAGCAACTGTGTACAGCAAGAGGGGGGACAAAACACCTGATCAACTGTATTGAGATGCCTTCGAAGGTTTCATTTGCTATTTTTCTTTCCATCTATTTGACCGCCATCTTGAACGCAATCATATCTGTGAAAGTTAGCCGTTGCTGCAACCACTTAGAATCTTGCAATAAATACAAAAAAATATTTCGTTAATGATGTCGCTACGAATGAGAGTCATTTCAGTGCTAAAATCGATCCTCAAAGACAGTTTATTTCGAAAGAGCTCATTCATTCATTAATATCGCAGAAAAAAACAGTTATGGTGGTCCTGAAATTGTCATCTAGGGTGGCATTATGTTAAAGAGTGCAATTGAGCTCCACGTTTTCATCAGTGGCTTTATATCTAAAGATCACTATTGTAAAGAGTCAACCTTTCTCTTGTGCACCTGTTCCTAAGTGCTATTGGAGCAAACTTCGTTTTTATGGCTGACAATGCACAAACAAACTTGAGTCTTTCTATTCATCAGTTTCTGGGAAAGAAAAACATCACTCGATAAAAATCTGTTAGTGCGAATGCATTGACCAGCGTATTATCCTTATTTAATGTCATAAAAGATATAAAGAGTGCTTTGAAGAGAGGTCTTGTTACACGATTACTTTCAGAAGCAGCCAGCTACTGGAACAGATGCAGATTGAGTAATTGACATTTTTACTTCAAGAACTATTGGACTGATAACGAATCTGGTGCTGATTGGACTGATCTGCTGCTGATTTTTTAGTTCGGTAATATTTGACTGTTGTTATGTTAGGTTATACAAATTGATCTAATGCTTTCAATAAAAAAAATAATGACGAGATGATGCGAAGCTACTCTTACAATAAGGAGAAGTCATATACCATACTAATAAACATTTCACTGTTCTTTCTCTTCTGTATTCAATCGTGCGATGATACTTTAAGATCGATACAGACTTTTTTAAGTGTTTGATTCCAGACGTTGTATGCATTGTGTTTATTTTTTCACAATAATACTTTCGTTATCTTTTATGAACAAAATGGTGATTCTTATTTCTGAATTTCGTGTTTCTCAGATATTTCTCGTAGAGTGTTGGGAAAAAAAGTACTTGTTGCTTACGTTTTCTACATCATTATATTATCAATATATTTCGCAGAATACACAGTCAGTAAAAATATTTTGTTAGATATATATTTACAAATGAATCGTTGTATAATAAATTTATAGAATCCTATGAAAATAGCAAAATTTGGATTGTATTTGAGTAAATTTGGGCTGATCTATTATAATTAGATGGCATGATTATTCGTGTAAGTTAAAGTATTGTACAGATTCTGTTGTTCCAATTTGTTTTCCTGATTGTTGTTTTAATCAGACCTGTAATTGCTAAATTGAAAATGTCTTATGTAAAACATTTAAACATTCAAAACATTTAATCTTTCTGTCTAAATACATTTATTTCATATTTTTGTCCAGAACAACATTCCTAGTTATTGAAAATCATTTTCTTGCATTCAGTTTCAAATATTTACAATATTTTTGAACTTTTATTCATCTGAATAAAATATTTCTTAAATATGTGCTAAATTTTAGAAGCTAAATATTTTTTCTTTTTAAAATTGCGAAATAGTGTTCCTTGTTTTAGAGCATAACATTTTCATTTCAGCTACTTGTTTAATGTTTTTTTTTTCCCCCAAATTCTATTATTGTTCTAAATAAAATTATCATTGATATTAAGATAAAATGCAATTATTTGAAATCCTTCATTTTTAAAAACATTTTTACAAAAATTAAAATTTAAATAAGCATATAATGTACGTAATATATATTAAAAACATTTTCCTCTAATTGAAATTAAGGAAATGAAACAATGTTGGCTGCCTTTAGCTTGAAAATTAAATCAATTTATAAAGCTTTAAAATTGAAAATAATTTGCACATCATTTGGCTACTAGTAATTTGATTAAAATTTCAAATTTCGTATAAGGATACAATTTAATAGTTTTAGTATTATCCAAAGTTCATATAAAATTTTAGATAAACTAATATAAGTGCACCGGTTCTTTTTGTCTTTCAATTAAGGATAGAAGCTTTTTACTGAAAACTTCAAATGCTATATAGCGAAGAATATTAGCAGAATATTGATTTAAATCTATGATTTTAAAGGCAAAATTCTACGCTTAAATAATTTCAACAAAAGATAACATAACTATTTTTGACAAGTCTTTTCATTTTGCAAGCAGAAATAACTTTTTAGTTCGGTAATAATTGACTGTTGTTATGTTAGGTTATACAAATTGATCTAATGCTTTCAATGGTAAAAATAAATGGTATTATTCTTATCACCAAATGGGTGAATTTATTCATATCATCACGCGAACTTCAAACAACATTTATTCAATAAAAAGCATTTTAAAATTTCCGTTAGTCTTAAACTTAGAATACTGATTAATGATATATTTTTAATGTTAGAGTCATTTATCTTTTTATGAATCTTATTCATTTGTTTATTTTAAACATTAAAATATATATCATAAATGAAAGTTATTTTTATTCATTGAGAAAACTTCTTTTATTTTTAGCAAAATAAATATTCATATTATACACGTGCTAAGTAAAATAATTTTATTATTTTGGTTATTAAGAGAAACCGATTGATACTGAAAGGAAAATTCCGAAATGAAAGATAAGGGGTGCCTACTTAATAATTTGCGCAAGAAGCTCAATCGAGGAACGAAGTGAATGTGTGTCATCAATAACATCAAGTATCTATATAATATTGACGGACCACGTATTAAGTAATTTAAAATTTTCACCTTAATGAGTCAAAATGATTTAATAATTAAGTCCTATAAATTTAATGGAGAAATAATTTATAATAGTATTCAATTCTAGAAATATTTTATAGCATCAATGTTGTTGATTGGAGAAATTGGGTCTTAAAATTATAAAATGATTTAGAACAGAGAGCTTATAAAATGATTTAGAACAAAAATTAATAAAACTTTTTTTATTGATATAATTAAACGGAAGTAAAATTTATAAATCTACTAAAATGCATTGCGTTTCTCAGCAAATACAATAACATTGAATTTATTTATCGTATTTACTTTTTTTATACTTTAATCAATTCCACAAATTATACCAAAATCTTAACTTAAACTTAATAAACTAAATTTAAGATCTTCACTCACACACACAGGATAAAAAAAAAAAGTAAAGCTGATTTTAAAAATAAATTAAAAAATATGCTTCATTTTTTTTCCTTTTTTGTACAATATATCCACAAAGAGTATTTTTTCCTACTTTAAACAGTTTTAAGCAAAAACATTTTGTCACAATCTCAGAAGAGTGCTTTTATATTACTTCATAAAATAGTAAAAATTCAAAACTACTCCATAAGAAAAATTCAAACATTTTATGAATAAAATTTATCTGATACTTTAAAATTATTCATTTCGATGCTGAATTTTCTTCAATAAAATATGTTTTTAACTATGATATATTCTCATTATAGAAATTGCTATAACAATTACTATTTCCAATAAAGTTACTGATAAACTGGATTAGTTATATCGCATATCTTAATTTTAACTAGTATATACGATGATATATTTGAATTTATCCACAAAATGTTAAAACACATTATTCAAATGAGATATTTCTTAATTACTGTATTGAAAAAGAACTGCTTTAATAGCATTGCTGCTGGGAGTGCCATGCTATCAACGTCTTCAAAAAGTAAAAAGCTATTGGCTAAAACATGTCAACCCACAAACTCGAAATTCATTCTTAAATTCTTTATCTAAGTGAGAGTAAGCTTTTCTTCTTTTTTCATAAAATTAATGGCGTATAGCCTTGGGCCCACCCACTATTTGTCCTACGTAACGTCCTTGTTCAAATGTGTGGCAGGAACCTCCTTCTTCATTTAATTTAGAAAAATGAGCTTCCGCTTGTAGTGATATTTGCATTGAGAATATGTCGACATTTAATTCCTTCGGGCAATGAAAATAGCTCTCGATCGAAAATTAACAAAGGGTGAACAACTTTTCTTCTTTATAATGCAAAAGGCTTTTAAGAGGCAATTCCTGAAAGTCAAAGTATGAGTAATTTTATTATTCACACGAAACACAGTTAATTGAATGATTAAACTATGTTCTACTGTGCAATTTCTTCTATACTTTTGAATGATGAATATTTCATGTGGAATAATCATATTTAGAGCATTATTCTTATCTTATAAAATTAAATATATATCACCTGAGTAACTATTACAAATATTATGTCAACATCACTAGAAAACATGCCCTTTGTGAAATAATATATGAATATTTTCTTTTATAAGGTTATTGATGTTTGAAAGTGTAAAGATTACAAAAATAATTTTAATGTAAATAAATTTCAGATATTTTATCTATCGGTGATATCTGACAGTTCAGCAACGAAATCAACACATTTAAACTCGTTTCAAGTGGAAATAGTTTATATTTTTGTTGAAATACCTTTAACTCTGTCTTCTTCAGTTATTCTTAAGCATATTATATATTTTCTAATCATAGTTACTCATATTATAAAATAAATTACAGTCACCAATAATATTAATAATTACTTATTTTGATTCATAAAATTATTAAATTTTTGGTATAAGTAAATATGTAATTATAATGCATAACCATAATTATTGAGATCTTAACATAATTTTATTAATTAATATTTAAACCTGAAAATAGGTCAGCCTAATTTAAGCATTTTAAGTAATGTATGAAATTTTACGAATATGCTAATGTTATTAAATTAAAAATGATTAGTACATTTTTTTATAAAATAACAGTTACAGTTAAAAAACAATACCATTTAATAAATAATTAAAAAACAGTATCTTAGATAAAGTCAATTAATCCTATAAAAGTTTTATCAATTTTTTCTTCAATCGTAAATGCTATTTAAATATTTATATTTAAGCAGAAGGGGCTAATGTATGTTAATAATTATTATAATATATTATTATATGAATTAATTCATTAGTTGTTGGAACAACTCAAATATGCATAATATAATACGAAATATGGCATGTATACAGCACTTTTTTACAACAAAAATACAACTAATCATTTTGATTAATAGTAAATTTAATTAATTACAAAATTTATAAGGCACAAGGGAAGTTAAATAAAACAAAAGTGTTATTTTGTAGTGAGTGTTATCAAGTAATATACTTTTTCTCACTTATAAAGTTAATACATAAAATATAAATAATAAATTAAAATAAACAAGTACGTTGTGTGTGTGTGCTTATTAATTATAATTAATAAATTTTCACATCTATTTAAACTAATTTATAATAATAGCTCCAGTCTAAACTATTCGATTAATGTGAATTAGATTTTAACAGTCCATCCTATGTATCGTATAAATGAGCATATATTGGCGATGATTTTATATTAAAAGAGAATTATTAATAAAAAAAATTGCCTGCTGTTATAACGGTTCTCAGGTAAAAAAATCGATGAATTTAAGCAAATTCTTTGACATTAATGTGCAAAAATTCTTGTTGATTATGCTTTTAAAATATGTGAAAATGACATGTTTATAAAATATTTAGTTTCCTTTAATCAAACATTTATTGCTGCTTTTCAAAATCTTAAAAATACATTTCAATTTTTTTTTGAAATCCATCTCAAAAATTGAAGTAATATTAAAATTTCTTTTTCAAGCAATGTTATTTTCAAGGCTTTTATTAAATTCATTATAATGTAGCTACATTTTTAAGCAATAGTTGTATATTTAAAAATATCAATACAAAACTGTTTTTATTATTTTTATTACAATCTGACGACAATTCTCTTTTTAAAGAAACTTCAACAGATGTAAGTCAAGACTGATTTATTTTAAAATCTCATGTGTTTAAACTTTCTACTGGGAATGTAAAAATTTATTATATCTTCCTATGCGAAACATGCATTTGATTTTTTTTTCTTCCGTTGCTCCTTTTTTTCTTTTCTCACTTTTAGGAATTGTAATTTAAAATTTCGATAACTTTCTCTGAGTTTGCTAGTAATGAATATTTTAACATTAAGAAGTTTGTTTTGCTACATAAATTTTAAATTATCTGTTTATTGGAGTGACTAAACAAAAATGCATAGTTATTGAAAAGTCTGAATTCAAATAAACTATTAAATACTGTTTTTTATACAAACTTAGAATGATACTTAGAAATGCTTTCTCAAATAATAATTCTTAAAAAATCATATTTTTTATTAAAAATTAGTTTTATTATTTGAGAAAGATAAACAGAACATTTTTTAATAGCAGTAATCCTATTTTCTAACCCTGAAAAATGAGACGGATAAAATGCATTTTACAGTCAATAAGGAAAAAATTAAATGCATTAAATTTACTAAAGTAATAGACTTTACAAATAGTTTACAAATTGAAGCATATAAACTGGAAAAAATTGATAGCATTACATATCTGTTTTTGAGATTAACGTTAATAGTATCATATCTGAAATTCCGAAAGGAATAAATGCCCACCTACGCGTTTGTGGATTTAAGAAAAATTTGATATGAAGCTTAATTAAAAGAAAAATTGAGTAATTAATTCTAACCAAACCTGTAAATTCATATTCATTAAAAACTTGGACAAGGACATAAAAAGAAAGAAATTGTCTTAGAGTCTTTGAGGGACTAACTACTAAGAGTCTGACGTATACTAAGAGTCTGACGTAACTGACGTATACTAAGAGTCATTTTTAAAGGTATACAATTTGATGGCATAAGGCCGAGACGCTCGAATTTAAAATTGTATTGTCCCTTAACCCTATATCATCATATATATAATGCTAAAAATAAACTGTTCTGGACATGCTATTTAAGTGAGCATTGAACGTTCAATATAGAAAATATTCTTGGCTATGCCCTCTAGAACAAGAGATAGATGCCGAACCAATCGTAGATAGGTTAACTGCCTAAAAAGAGATCTCCCATTTTAAAAAGGATCAGTTGGCTAAAAATAGAGACCTGGATGGTTGGTTGGTTAAGTGTTATGGCGCAAGGTCCAAAAAGGACAAGCTGTGCCATATAGAGATCTGGAGGACAATTCTTGAGAAGGCCATGGCCCACCCATTGCTGTCGGGCTGCTAATGAAAGAAGGGGGTAGTAATATTAAATATTAATATTATATTCAATTTTTTGTGTTTAATCATAAATCTTATACATTTATTTGATTTAGTTCGCATGTGGTAACAGAAATTGACTGAAACACTTAAGTACTCAAAAGAATTCATGGATTATGTAAGTTGTATGAATATAAAATATTATAAATATTTTTTGAATGAATACAGTTTGAAATTTGTTATAAATACTTATAGAATTAATAAATTTACTTTTAGTTCTATTAATATTTATAACAAACAGCAAAATCTTCACATAAATTTAAAACAAATTAACTACATAAAAGTATGCTTATTTCCCATCTGATTCTTATTCAAATCCCAATTTTTATACAAAAATTCAGTTAACAGAATTTAGTAAAAAATCTTAAAATTTAATTAAAATTATTTACATTATTTTGATTTACTGTTATATTCTGTATGGCTTATTCTTAAAATGGAAGAAAACTAGGAATAAGGAATTTTTTTCAATTCTATGTGAGTTAAAGTTTATTTCTATTTTTATAATTTCCATTAGAACTTCCCTGGTTTTTGTTAATATCTCGCAAATAGCAAATAATTGATGTTCTTCTTAACCATTCCTTACTTTAAGTATTTCACTATTGTTTACTATATCTTGAATTTCCACGTCTACAATCGAAGTCATAGAAATTCAAAGTGTAATAAAAAATTAAATGAGAAAAATTAATTTATAAAATATCTAAGTCCAATAATAAGGAGATTCCCTAACCAGATCCAAGCTCATTTTTCAAATTTTCTCTTTTTCGATACAGTAATTTGTATAAAAATGGTATTACACAAAAATAAGACAACAATCAAGAATGCGCAGCTTAGTTTGAATGAGTACTCTTAATGAAACCAAGTATAAGATATTTCTTACTGAAAAAAGGAAGAAATAAATGTTTCAACTTCTATTTGGCGAGACTGAAAAGCATTTATGCTACTTTTTCTTTGAAAAGACGAGTAAAGTTTGACAAAAAATTTATAATTCTCATAACTCGGCCAACTGTGGTTCTGTAGTGTAAAAATAGCCTCAAGGGTGGGCGACTCGCTTAGTTTAATTCGAGTTCCTAGAATGAGCGCCCATATTTGGCGACTTATGAATCCTCTTTAGACTAAGTTATGGGGAATTCTATGATTATTTTTAATAGATGGTTAGTTGAGATCTGGAAATGCACAGCAAAGCCTTTTGCAATATTAAATTTCTCTTAAACTGATACGTTTAGATATTTAACTTTAAAAAAATATGCTATTGTTATTTTTTTGAAAAATAAAAAATTATATACATTTCTTATTTTATTTACATATTAGTACAACTTTTCATGGGAATAGATATGCTATGAAACTTTACATTTTTATTGTAGTATTTTCAATGAAAATTTAAACAGAAATATTATTTAACATAATTTTTTTTGAATAAACTTACATATTTATCAGAAAGAAATGGATATCGAGCTTTATTTGAGCTTGATTTAATTTTCTCAAAAAGTTTTAGTCAGATCGGTACTGCTCTAATTTACATATAATGTGG
>JAPDSC010118919.1:0-12096 GCA_026290005.1 Latrodectus geometricus
TTTCAATATAATAAAATTTTATCAATGAGTCTACCTTCATAAATAAATTTCATAATCAGCTTACCGCCGAAATTTTATTTTGGGTTGAAATGTGAATGGCTGTATAGAATGGTAGGAAAATTTTATCGATATGTTCGTCTCTAGATAACTTAAAATAAAAACTGTTTTTTTTTTCGATATATTATTTACAATACTTATATTTAATTTAAGCTGCAATTAATACTAATTTGAAGGTAATTTAATGTTGCTCAAACCAAGTTGTAATTAATTTAATCAATATAATATTCCATTGCAAATTTTTGTTTCAAGAACGGCATCGGATTTTACCTTTATTTGTTGATTGATTCCTTATTTATATTATGTGTGACATTTAAACAGGAAAAAAACGTTAATTTTTTTCAGTTTCCTGTCTGTACAGAATCAAATACTATGGATTTGTTTTACACTCTGCCAAAGTTGTATTTTGAAGAATAACAATATTTATTAATATGTGTTTTTTGTGAAATACTGTTTTTTCTCATTCCGGCTTATAAAGACTCTTTTCTCAAAGGTTGACAAATAAAATTTACATTAGAATGCATATGAACGTATATTGTTTAATAATTTAGTTATTAGTTAAGTTTTAATAGCCTATTAATTCAGTGCTTTCAAATAATTTAATATTCACATGGAAATTTAGTGATAATATTTATTAATTATTAATTTTCTTAAGGTGGTGTTCTAAGATGGTCAACTTCTAAGGTGGTTTTTTGAGATGTTTTTATTTTAGTCCTTTTTTGTGCATCCTTATCAATAATGCAAATTTTAATCCAAAAATGTAATATAAATTTGAATAACAGATTTCTTATTTTATGTTTACAAGACTCTATGTTTAATAATGGCTGAGATCTTAGCTGATAGTGCCATTCATTGGGGTTTGTGAAAAGCACTAAATCACAATTGGCTTAGATATTATATTCTTTTCAGAAAGTAGGAAATTTGTTGAAACAAATCCAAGAATTTTTGTACTGTTATACTTTCAAACTTCTTATTATCACAAAAACAAGTACTAATTCATTCAATTTATTAAATGAACTAATATTCCTAACGCTATTATAAAAAATATGCTTCATAAATTTTTCGAAGGCAATATTTATGATAAAACTTTGATAACATAAATTCTAATGCTATTTATTATTATTTCTCTTGTATTTTAATAACATTAAATAATTTTTCTTCAATTTCAATTGGATCTAATTGATCAAAATTGTCATTTTTAATAAAAAATTCTTTTGAAAATGTTGTGAGTAAGATATGTATGCAAAATAAACCTATAATAAATTTTTGAAATTATTCATTTCGTTTCGAATCAACTTCACTAAAATCTTTATTAAAACTTGGGACAATCAAAAAGGACTTCAGGAATTTCAGAATGATATGAAGAAAAATATCACAAATCATCAAAACAGTAATCAAACAATAATAACAGAAGTATATTAATGTCAAAATAGATATATGATACAATATTTTAACTTTAAAAATAAAAATTATAGATGAATCAATAATTATACTGAAATTATACACAAATCCACACGATTTTAAATAAACAAATTTAAAATTATAGCAGCCTGGAAAATATAAAAAAAATATGTTTTGTGTGTGTTTGAATCTTTTAATATAATAACATAAATTACTTAAGTAATATATATGGTGCAAAAAAGATCAAAAATTAATTTTAATACAATATGTTAGAAAATATTCATATTTAAACCGCCAAAAAAAGTATTTGATTTCATATATTTAAGTTAAATTAATTGATATGTTCAATGCTGTTCTATTTATAAGAAAACTTATTTTGTAATAATAAATGAATTTATTGGCTGGTTTTTTAATTTACCACGTCTTATATATATATACACACGTCTTATATATATATATATATATATATATATATATATATATATATATAATTATGTAATCCTTGACAGCCAGCATTTTTATAAAGAGGAATTAAATCTTTTAACTCCTCAAGCAATTATTTCTTGTAAATTTTAAAGGCTTTAAAGTTTGTGGAAAGATTTCAAAAGAGATATTTCAAATGAGACCATCAATAAAAATCATTTTTTTATTGAAATAAAAATAAGTTTCATATTTCCAAACAAATTTACATACATTTTTAAAAATGAACTTGCTGTAAAGGAATAAAAGCAAATTTTCTTTTAAAATGGTTTAAATAATTTAAAAACAATTTCAAATTCAAATACTATTGTTAAATACTTTGTCTTTTTATATCTCGTTAAAAAGTCCTGTACGCTAAGATTTTTTTTTCTAGTGATTAATGTTTGTTGTAGATTAAAAATCTGATTATTTTTAGAACTCATTCTCAAAGAAAATGCTCCGAATTATTAATAATGAATTTCAAATGATATCTTTTGGATCTCTATTGACTAAATATTATTTTCTAGACTCCCGTAGCAATGTGTATCAAAAACTTATGTTTATTTCAAAACGTATAATTTTCTAAATGTGGTATGCAATCTTTTTTTAGTATTTTAATCTTTTTGTACATTTTTACTTCTTTTTTTTTCATGGCGTCTCTTCAGAATAATATGATCTCTTAGAAATATTTCTTATTTCATTTATGAATAAACTCACAGCCTTTAAAAATCGTATCGTATTATGAAAGAATTTTGAAAACATAAAAAGTTAAATTTAAACTATTGTTATTTTTTCTTCTTTCATATTGAAAGAAAATAATTCATATCTCTTTTTCTGTAAAACATCTTAAATTTCAAAATAAATTTTTGACATTATGTTAATTTTATATTAGGTTTAAACAATTGGCGTAGTTTTAATAAGCCCATTGTTCCCTCTGCAGTGCTAAGAGGAGGAAAAAAATCAATTGAGTCCCTTCCTAGACATCGCTAATTTAAATATCTTTCAAAATTTTTTATTTTAATTATAGCAAATACTTTCAGAAATTCAAATCTTCATGTTTGGTGTACAACTTGTTATAGGCAAGGATGTAATATTTTTACTATTTTCTTAGCAAGAATTAATTTACCGTCCAATTTTGTGGTTTAAAGCCAATTCATTTTATAGATAGTGATAGTAAAACCTAAATCTAGTAATTTTTTTTTAATTTTAAAGGCAGTCGTGACATTATAAAATATGTTGTAGCACATATTATTACAATGAAATTTAAATATATTAAATTTATATATTGGCGTAGTTTTAATATTCATGTAGCATTTATAGTTAATTGTGTTTACAAATAAATTTGTTGGCAAAATTTCCTGAGATCTGTGATAAATTTTGACCACATTTCATAACAATTTTTACATTTTGATTGTGTTATATAATATTTCAAATGAATATTTGATTATTAGTTAATAAATAGTAATTAATTTTCCTTTATTTTCATTTTTTGAAATTTAATCAGTAAAGTAAATTATATTCTCTTAGTCAACAAGACACATACAATATGATATATTCATTCTATTAAATATTTTTATCTAACAAAATCTCTTATCTAATATCTTTTTGATAATTCCTTTGTAATAGATATTATATTTATCATAAAGAAATACTCAAGAAATTATCACACGCGTTTTAAATTTAAAATATATTACTGCTTTTTGACTTGAGGATTTCTTCAGGAATATTAATTATATTGTATATTTTGTTGTTAGAAAACATTAAGGACGTATGAACATTGAAAAATAATGAATATAATAATACATATTATTGAAAAAATACCACGTTTTATTTCTTGCACAATTCTTTGTGAATAATAATATTTATCACTATACATAGAATGTTTATTTTTGTATCATTTGGTTGTGTAGAATATGAACTGAGTCAAAATATGGCCTAACTTCATCTTAGTTTTTTTCATTTTTATTTATACAAAACCAGAAAAGAAAAGAAATTACGTAACGAAAGACATACACAAAAAACACATATTAACCAATAAAATACATGATTAGTCTTTCTTTTTATATTTTCCTTGGGAAAATTTTAATTCTTCTGGAAGTCAAGTGATCTTTTTTCTATTTAAAGTTATCTATATAAGAATCCAACATCCTCTATATGTGTGAATATGATATCATAGTAGATAAAAAGATATTATCATCAATTAATAATTAAAGTATGACACATTTCCAAAATATATATGGCAATGTGCTTACTACGCATTATTTATCATAGCAAGAATTGCTATGAGTAATTTTCTATAAGAAATATTATAAGTAACTTTTAATTCAAAATCATAATTTTAGAAATGACATTTTTATTGAAGTAATCTTGATGTAAAATAAAGAATATTCTAAAACTGTAAAATAATATTCTTATGTGAGATACATTTTTGTTTGTTTAGAATACGTTTTATAGAAAATAGTTGCAATTTTCTGGTAAAAGTTTTCCTGATAAAGTAACATAATTTATATTTTCAATTTGTACCATTAATATTTTCTACCTTTTCTTTTCTGAGTGTAGACAAGTGGTTTTAAAGTAACAATCACATATTTTACATTTTAGACAATAAGCATTAAATTACTAAAATTTTTTTTAATTTATTTTTTATGTCACTCATTAATTATATTAATTATTTAAAATCTATTGTTGCTGTTCTTTAATCTGAATGATAAACACTCTGATTTTTGATTCAATATTTTATAGATTAGACTACAACTTCAAGCATAGCATTTTTAATGGTTTGGAATACATTTTTAACCGTAGGTTATGATTATAATCCTCAAATAAAATTATGTTCAGCAGTCTAAGAAGAAATTCTCTGATAGATTCTCTTTGTAAATTTCTCTTTATAACGGACAAAGTTTGAGTGTTCCTTAAAATATATTTTAATATTGAAATATTCCTCTTCTTTTGTAATAAAAAACTTCTTTAAAGAAAAATAAAACAACTAATATGTTTTTATGTATTAACTAAAGATATTTGTACATAATTTACAAATATAATATAATCTTATATAATATAACTATATATAAAGTAGAATGACGTCACAAAATTAATTTGTATTTTATTTACGATTTAATTAACTATAAATACATTTACCTTTAAATAGTCTCTGAATTTATGTTTCATAAATAAATATGAATAAAAATGATATTAATCCTTTATATTAGTTTATTTGTAAGTAGAAAATATATTATGTATTAGAAAAAGGTGATTTTTTAAACTATTGGTTAGGAATTATAAATAATTTTTCAACATTTAAATTTAAAATTTTATTCTTTTAATTTTATATATTTTTAAAGTAGCAAATTTGAACAGTATTCTGATTTTTTTCATCCATTATTCATCTAAAAATATTCACATGCAAAAATAATTAAATTTTAATAACTTTTCTTGAATAATTTTACATTGAGTTCTTTTTTTATTTAATATCTTTCTTTAATTTGTAATTTATATTTTGAATAACATTAAAATATTATCTAAAATTGCAAGTTTTTTTTAATAAAACATAATTACAATCTCATTAGTTCAATTTAATGTAACGTAATCAATGTAAAGAAAAACAAATAAAAATCTCGTTTTTTGTTACTGAAGTGTATTATTAAATCATTTATCTTTAGTATGTAGTATTTCGATATCATTAATAAAGATTAAAGTAACAAATTACTTTAATTAATTCCTTTCCTTAATACTGATTATTTTCATTTAAGTATTAAAGCATCATTTCCAACAAGTTTGCTTTTCATACTTTAGTTGTTCTTTATTCAAAGCAAATTCTTGTTGAGTGTCTTAAAATCATTTCTTTGAACTTTTTAAATAACCAAATCTTTAACTCATCTTTTTTATATATTTTTTGTTTATTTATTATTTTTTACTTAAGCTTTATTATTCAAAAAGCAAAACCTAATATTTGTACATATTTTTATGACTTATCTTTTTTTTATTGTACGTTTAGTTTACCATTTCATTTGTTGATACTCATAGTATTCTTATGAAAATATCTACTAGTTAAAACATGAATGAACAATTTTAATATATTAGTTGGACACAAATAATACTAAAATGACAGGAAATGTTGTTCACCAATATTTAGCACATCATTGAATTTAAAATTAAATTTAAATGCAGAAAATATGTATTAATTTTTAAATATATAAAGTGTTTAGGGAATATTTTTAATTCAATTTGAAAATTTTATTGTAAATAAGCTTGAAAATGCTTTTCTTAAATACTTTATTAAATGCCTTCTTCACGATATAATTAAGGGTAAATAGCATGACATTAACTAATCCTGATATCTTTCACTGTTTGTACATGAAGAGCATAATGTTATTATCTATGGGAATCTTGATGCGAACATAAATAAATTTCGCTTTGTAAACAATCCATTTACGTCTTCATTAACTTTGATCAAATCGGGTGTTCTTCCTGGAAGAAATTGCAAACGTGCTATAATGAAATCTGAGCATTACTACGACACGATCTTGGAATTAGACTTCAAGGATTAAGTAAGGTTAGATATTTCCTATTAATGAAACTATAAATATCCTGATTCATTAGCAGACAGCAAAATTAATTATTTTATTCTTTAGTTAATTTTATTATAAGGTTGGATTTATAAATATATATATAATATATATATATATATATATATATATATATATATATATAAAGTTGTTATCAAAATAAAGAGAACATCTTAGGAATTTATTCATGCAAGTGCATAATAGTGTTTAGAGGAATAACATATATTATTCGTTGAAATATTGAGTATTTAAAGTTCTATGAAGTTGGATTTATATTTTCATAGAAAAAATTTCTACGAAAATAAATCGTTCCTAGAATAGATCTTTCATCATCCTGAAAACTCTTATTTCTGCAGAAAAAAATGTATCAACATCTGTGTGAAAAGTCTTACGAATAGCTGTATTGCTGTAAATGATATGTTTCTGGATGTGTCTTGTAAACTGTATTCATTGACACTTGAGAATCCAGACGCTGATTGAGTTAAATTTAATATCATAAAAAACAGTGACTAGAGAACTTTATAATTATAATTGAAATTATATATTTATGAAAGTCACTGGAAAATCTAATTCTTGGTGGAAATGCGAAAAAGTTGTCTCAGCAATTTTTATTATCTATAGAATATCTGAGACGTTTTAGGGGTGCAATTTTACTGACTACGAAGATTATTTTAAATATAGATTGAATATGTAAAGAAATAAAGGAAAGTGTTTGAATTTCATACTTGCAAAAATTTCAAATTAGAATGTGTATTTATGGGAAGCATCTTCTTGTGTATCAAATATATTTGATTACACTAGGAAAGATCGAAAAGCAAGTTTTATTGGGCCCATCTCCAGTCTCAGGACAGTTTATTA
Organism: Latrodectus geometricus; assembly: GCA_026290005.1. Lineage (NCBI taxonomy): Eukaryota > Metazoa > Arthropoda > Arachnida > Araneae > Theridiidae > Latrodectus > Latrodectus geometricus. The sequence continues at coordinate 7,341 of JAPDSC010118919.1, forward strand.
TAATAAGACTAACCGATAAATAGAGCAGACATGAATTTTTTTTTTGTAATGAAGTAAATGCTTTGTATGGATACATTGAATTTTTACGGTACGCAGTGTTTGTGTAAAAGTAAATTGAATTTCATAGGTTTTAGACTATCATAGTCTAATGTCCTATAGTACGAGACAAACATATGCGTCTTTTTCTCCAAAAATTCCTAATTTATATTAAAATGAATATTTGGTTAATCTACCACCCGCTTATTATGTATAAATTCACACAGTAATTTTAAAATAAATTGGATATTTAAGTAGTTCAAATCAATTGTTTGAATTTTGAAGTCGTTCAAATTTCAAAGTCCTGAACTTCGTTACGTATATATAGAAAAAAATAATTTGGAAAATTTATTTCAAACGAAAATACCCTTTTTGCAAAAAAAAAAAAAAAAAAAAAAAAAAAACCCTTGCTTACATGTATAGAAACAGCATATTAGGTTTTATGCATTGTCATTAATACGGTTTCTTGGGAAAAGGCTAATATGTTGACAGTGTGTTAATACTAAGCACGCAGAAATCGTTAAAAATGATAGAGTTTTCCACAAAAAATGTTTTTTATAAATTATTGTATAAGAGATTTATGGCTGAAACTAATACTAAATGCACCTTTTATATTTGGAGCAGATGGATTTTTAATGAGCTTTATTCAAATGATTAAATTTTAAAATCACCCAATTAGAAATCTCTGTGCTTGCATGTGTATAAATGAGGGAAGAAATACTCTGAATTCACAAAATTTCTGACATGTGGAAAATTTTGCTTTGTAAAAAATGTTATTTACGTTTAACAATATAAGTTACATGAAAATATTTATGTTTTCATTGATAGGGGCATTCCTGTGACAAATTCGTGAAATAGATTGACATTGTTTGTGCACTAAGAAATCTAGACATAATACCACTTAATTCTAAAAATTGATTTTTATTTTAAAATAAATACCTGGAACAGCATTAAAAATGCATATTTTTAATTCACTCATTACTTTTAAAAAATATTGAATATATAAGGCAGTTGTGTTAATTTAACAGGTTTCCAAATTTCAAAGTACAATACATACAAACGACTTGAAGGCTCTTTCAAATAAAACGTTAGTTTTTGTAGTATATTTATAAAAGGCTTAAGAGAAATTTTTAAACTAATTTTGCCTATTAATTTTGATAAATATATATGTTTTTAGAGTTATAGCCATATAGGATATAAATTTCATAGTCTCGCAAATTTCAAGGTCCCTTACTTGGGTGTGTAAAAAAAGCCAAATTATGTCATTTTCAGAATTCCTAATAAAAGTTGTGAAAAGTGTTTTGATTCGCAAATAAGTGTCAATTTTATAACTTTAATATTACAATATAAAAATTTCTAACATAAATAAGTGTGTAACTTTAAACAATAAAAATTAATTCATGAAGAAAATTTTAATATTTACATTACAGTTTTAATGGAATAATTATTTTAATTTTTTGAGCGCTCAAGGTTAAAGATCATTAATTGTTTTAAAAAAATATAAATATATAAAGCTAAGAGACATTTTTTTATATTATCATTTGAAAATGTATATTTCAGTTATAATAATGAGGTGTATGTTATATTTGGGATTTTTGGGAAAATTCTTTACAAAGTCAAATTGTTCTCAGAAATCGATAGAACTGAAGTTTTCTAAATTACTTCCGAATTTCACTTTGCTATAGATTTTCCTATCATTACTAATGATGTATCAAATTGGGCTAAAGCTAAAAACTAGTATAATTTACAATAAAATTATTTTGATAGTTTGTAACATAGTAATAGTTTTGTTCTATCCTTTTATGAGATAATTTAAATTCATAGATAACTTTATTTCTAGAAAAATTACAATTTTAAAAAAAGTTAATAAATTGTGTGCTTATTATTCATTGTCACAATTAGACATTTTTAAAAAATATATATGAAGTCTGTTTCCAAATTTAAAGAATATTTACAAATGTGTCAGTTAAATAATTAAAAGAACTACTGGATATTACAAAAATAATTTTATAAAAAAAGCTAAAGATAAAGAATTGTCTTGAAATATCCATTTTATTCTTATTATTCACTTATATCTTACGATTTCTCATATTTTAAAGTAACCTATGTTATTGTAATCTAGTATGAATTACGTGATTTTATTAATTAATTTTAAGATAAAATTTCTAGTTTCCAAAATTAAAACTTTAAAAAGCTTCACAATTAAATGTAAAAAAAGTATTTAAGAAACCATCATTGAGTAAATATATTTCAAAGCAAATTTTAAATTTTAAGGATTTTAAAAATCTTAAGAATTCTTTAAGGATGTCATTTTTGATTAAATTATGTATTTATATTAAACAGTTATGAGTGCTTACAAATGAATTATAAAACTCTAATTTAAGTACTTAATAAAATATAAAACTTTAAAAGAGGAAAGAATGCAATATTTTAAGAAATAAAGTTTTAATGCAGGTTTTTTATTAAGAATTGAATTGAGTTTCATAGACAAAACAAATATTTATTGAAATAAGAAGATAAACAATAACATAAATTCTGAAATACGAATAATAAAATATAAAGCCTAGGAACATATTATGCATGAAGGTTCCTTTGTTCGATAAACGAAAATATTATATCACAATACAACAGGGTTGGGGGAAACACCATCACTAAGTTGAAAACTCCTGATAAGTCTGTTCTACCCAAATCTGAAAGGAATTGACTGATAATCTTGATGTCTACACTTTTAGTTCCAAATAAACTTTAAAAATGATTTGACTTGGGAACATTTAGAACAATTCAAAATCAAATTGACGCCAAAACTTTGGCCAAATTGGAGAATTTAGTAATTTTGGCTGACAAGCAGTGGAAATTCATGAACCAAAATTTCACTACTTTGGTGAGATACCATAGAAAACGTAGGTAAATACTTGGCAGTCTAGAAGACAACTAATCAACAAAAAATAACGGCTAACTGTAAGTTCTTTCACACAAGTTGGGGAAAAGCAAAATCTAAAGTGAGGAACTTTAATTTCTTATAAAAGACGACTGCGCACAAATCACTCTAGCCTTTGATGCAGGTAGGAAAAAAGTTAGGTTTGTTTGCCCTTGATGTAATTTTTTTCAATTTTTGCAGTTCAAATTAGAATTATGGTATTATTGTATTTAAAAATTTGTAACTTTGAATTGAAAACACAAATTTGTGCAAAATAGGTGGTGATGACAAAATAGATTGAATAAAAGCTACTAAATGTATACATTGACCAATAAATTAAATTAAATATGTCAGAAAATAATGTTACAATACAGTTGTAAGAAATACTATGTTTGAATAAAAACAGAAAATTTTAATTATTTTGCTATGTTTCATAAATATACTGGCATTACTGAAGTTTTGGATAGAAAATTAAATTGTTTAAAACTAATTAGTACAATGAAAAAAAAATGCTAACAATAACATCTACTGCAAAACACATTTTATATATTGGAAAATTTCCGGTTTATTCCTGCTTAGTTTTATTACTTTATGGTCAATCTGATGTCAAACCTATGAATATTTTATTTGAAAATCAGACTGCTCATTTTCAGCAATGTATTCAATATTTACTGTAGAAAAACTTTATAATAATAAGACATAATCAAATACATCCTGTTCTACCATAAAGCATAAGCTTATAAGAGAGTTACTTTCATTAAATTAAGATAATTTATCATTTAGTAAATTTATGTATGACGTAATTAAATAGCTTTTAATAATAAATTTCTTAAATTTAAAATATAAATGTAAGCAATATTTCCATGAAATTTCTTATAAATTTTCTATCTAAAAATTTATTTTTTAATTATGGTAATTTTATTATACTATTTTGCATTTATTTTATAAAAACTTATAATTGTGCTGTTTAATAATCATGTATTATTTTTGCACAAAGTACTACAATAAGTATTTAATGTTTGACAAACTAAATGCTTGTCATTAAATTTGCATCATATGATGTTTGAAAAGTAACAAATTAAGGTGTATGAGGTGTTACCCCTGCCTCTTTTTCTTACTATGTTTGTAACACATATAATTCTCTCTTTTAAAGACTAATAACATGGAGTAAATTTAGAAGACTATATGTTTTAAGATTCTCAAGCAAATAAAGCTAATTTTACATTATTAAATAATTAAATTATCTGATGAGAAACGCTAAGATTCAGGAAAAGGAAAATAAAAGCTGTGGACTTGCTCCTGTAATCTCCATAAGTTTTAAACAATTAAGTATATTTAAATTTATTTAAGTACTTAAAAAAGAAGATGCATTTTAACAAAAGATTTCTTTCAAAATATTTAACAATGTTAATATAAAACAAGCAAAACGTAAAAAATTTAATCCAATATACATACCAAGAATTTATAATCGTCACACGATATTTAATAAGGTAAAATTCATTATAAATTTGACAAAATTAATATATTAAATAATAAAGTATATAATAATACAAAAACTCATCACATAATGTTTAAATATATATATCGCAACCGAAAAAAATAATGATAATCCGCAAATTTTTCTTATTAATGACGTTTAATTATTGTCTTGTGAATAAAATATCATGTACATGAATTTGGAAAAAAGCTCAAATATTTGATATTCACATTTAATGATATTATGTAATTGAATAGAATTAACTAAAAATAATTCATAAAAAATATTTTCATTGACATCAATGAAAATATTTTTTAAAATTGCGT
>JAPDSC010118919.1:12496-23431 GCA_026290005.1 Latrodectus geometricus
TATATATATAACATTGATACTTTTAACGCACAGGCCCAAGGTTCCATCCTCTGGCTTGGTAAGGTTGACTCAGCCTTTCATCTCTTTAGTATAACGATTAACTTTGAAGCATGCTTAGGAACTAAACATTAGAGGTTTTGCATTAGGCTGACCACAAACGCGAGATATATGCTTTGCACCCAAGAGCCTCTATAAACACAGTTAGTTTAGTTTAAATCATTATATATTTAATATGGAAATAATAACAAAATGGTTACAAGCATTGAACGTTTTTCTTTCTAAAAATTTAATATATTTGTTCATTACTGTCAGGATTGTCATGATTGTAATTATTTTAATAACTCAATAAAAAAAATACTAAACATTATTGCATGATGTTTGCTATTTTGAAAAAGCTCTACTTTTTCAACGGACCTGTTATAAGACTTTATAGATGTTATAAGATGTGTTAACTGTTATCGTAAATATATAAAACTTTTAAGAATTGTGTGACATCAAACATATAGTTTATTTTAGTAACTCAACGTAAGGATTTAAACTTTCATAATACTCAACATAAGATCATTTGTTTTTATAAAATATATTATTGTCTCCTAAGTATTGTTAACATAATTTCTTTAAATAGGATTTAAGACTAAAGAAAAAAGGATTCTTATATCAAGTTATAAATGTAAACAATCACATATAAAAAAATTATCGTATGATTTATAATGTATATAATGAACGATTAATGTTATTACTTTAATTTGATTGAAAATACATGTGCAGAATTCTAATTCTTCATTTCAACAGTTTGCGAGTTTAACAATCCTGGGCGTGATTTCTTTTAGTGAGATCCACTTTGAATTCAAATATCAGGTGAGTAACTATAGAGTTTTAAATGAACGCAGAAATCAAACAATACAAACAAAATTACTTGTGACTGGGTATCTGTTATTTTTATTCAGTTTATCAAGTGCCGAACAAAACTTGACTACCTGACATTAATTCCTAAATTCTGCCAATGATGCAGGTATATTTTTTTATAGTTAAGGTTCATACTTAACCCAAATTTTCCTATCGAATTAGACCTCGTGATCAAAAAATTAGTGTGAAGTGTCAAAATCTAAAAGTCACAGCGTGTACGTTATATTCCGTAGAAATGAATCATTATGAAATTAGTTTTAAAATATACAAACAAAGATATAAAATTAATTTTAAAAAGATTACAAATAAAAATTGAAATACAATTACAATGATCATTTTGATTTATTTTGAAAAATGTTATTTATTTTTTTAATTTTAGAATATTTAATTATCCATTAAGAAATATTACATCATTCCTACATTTATTCCTTCCTATTTGTTACAGGTAGAATATTTTAAATAAAAATGACTGAAATAAATATAAAAAATAATAATTAGTAACATTGTTTATTACTAACAAAAATGGTAAAATTTTTATCAGAATTTTAATAAAATGTAGCAAAGATTTGATAAAATAACAAATAATTCCAAAATACTTTAATATTTACATTGCAAAAAAGAAGTTCTTTCGTTATTTACTAAGATTCTAATTTTTAGAATGGCTAAATTAATAGTTATTTCATTTCAGTCATTCACGATGTCGTTAACTATTCTTATAAATGTATTTTTTTTATCTTCGGAGAAAAAATTGCTTCAGTTTTATCGATGAAAATGGATTTTGAATTTTTTAACATGGTGTAAATTAATTCTTTCAAATCTTTAACAATTTGATTACTTTTCCATTATATTAATTATATATAATTATCAAAAAGTCTTACGTTTACATTAGAATACTTTTCTTCAATTTCAGATGATTGCTTAGTAATTTGATTCTAATTTTTTTTTCATTTCTGAATTATATTTTTACATACACGCACACACACACACAAGCATTAATACCAAATTTACTGTATTTTATTTCGAGTAAATATTCATATTCTAAATTAAATATAGTGTTGGGCAATTTTTAATGCAAGTTATTTTTTTTATTCATACTTTTTTATAATTTATCATTAAGAGAATACAAATAGAAAATAAGTATAAAACACAGAATAAGCTATTTCCTATTCATTCAATCATATTTATGGTGCAAAATAAGTTGAAAAGGTGTAATCAAATAAAATCTGTTGGATGATAAAATTTTATTTGCTGTAAGATTTTTTAAACTTTAAATCTGATTTTTTTATTTTTAATGTATAAAATTTCAAATTAGCAAGTAAAAATAAAAAATAATATTTATGAAGAAAATTAAAGTAATTACATAGGAATTTTACTTATATATAATTTTCGAAAATTCATTTTAAAAAAAGCTTATAAATAAGCCTTATTGTTTACCATAAATTTATCAGCATGTGCATTAATATAAATGCTATTCATTATTCAATTTTGTTCTTGTTTCTATCCAAAAAAATGTTTCTAATGTTTTTATTACCATTCATAAAAATAATCACATTTCCTAGAATCCCACTAAAGTTACTTTGACTCCGATAGACCGAAAACAATGAGAATTGTAACAGACAACGGAATTAGTTACCATTTTACTTGCATTTGGAAACAATAAAATGCCTTTAGTATAAAATACATTTAAAAAAAAACTGTAAGCAAAGATTGTCTCAAGCATAAAAAGATGTGTTTTTCTAAACATATAACATGTTTCAGATTTACATCACTATGCATTTAAATGTTAGTGTGAATATATTACATATTAATTATACGAATATTTTTACACCAAATTTGTATAACTGGTAAATTTTGTTATGAAAAGTTAATTAATAAATAGCCATGAAAACGAAAGTTGATCAAATATTTCTAAAGCAGAATTTGGTACATTTGTTGTAAATTACATGAAAATTATAATTTTTTATCGTTATTAATTATATTTAATAAACACAAAAATGAAAGTGAGGAATGACACTTTGGTTTAAGAAAAAGAAAAATATACTATAAGAAACTATGCTCACACATTTTTTAAATGCCATAATTGTTATTTTAATATTATAAATGCTTACATTATTTCGCAAATTACTGCAGGCTATTTATTTAAAAGACAAATACTGATTATTGTTTAGATTTAATTTAATTATTGTTTTTAGTAATTTCGTAACTTATTTTAATGTCATTTGGTAAGCATGAAGTTTTAAGTAAATATTTTTGACAAAAAAGTAAAATAAAATAAACCCAAAATGTTTTGAACTTTTAAAAAGCTTGATAATTTTAAGCAAAATTTATTTACTAGAACAGTAACTACCACAAGGAGTCTTTAATTCAAGAGAATTACAAATTAAATTAATAATTGATGAATTAATTTGTTGCAATTAATTTTCCATGTATTAGTTTTACATCTTCTAATTTACATTGTTACATGAAATAATTAATTGTTGTAAATAATAAATTGAAGACATTTTTCATTTTACTTCAGCGATAATTTCTAGTATATTAAAATCAGACTACTCATTTTCAACTATTTCATTTCACATAAAGAAAATTAAATATTTCTGATTTAAACATATTAGAAATTATGATTTTAATATTTTAGTGTTGAATTATTCGATGAGCAATTTTAGGCTTAAATATTTGAGAGTATCCCTCCAATTTCAATCAATTCAATCAGTCCAATTTCAATCAATTTCATCATACATTCAATCATAATTTATAGTTGTTTTTTATGAAGTATCAAACTTTTATTAAGTATGCCTTTTTAAAAATTAAATAGTAAATTTTCTTAAGTATGCCATTTCCATATTCCAAATTAATACCTCTGGTGATGTTAGGAGCAAGACCTTAGGTCTTCTCTGGCTTCCCATCTCCAAATTGAAAGACACAGATTGTGCTGCCATCTATGAGCCAAAAGTCGTACTTCAATCCTCGTGGAAAGAGTGAGTTCTCTGTTCAAAGAAACTACTTCTGACTTTATTTAGATTATAGACATGAATGTGGATATATTTAATATATTTTTTCATACTTTGTTTATTAAAAAAACCAAGTCATGAAAAATTTTAATAATTTAGAATTATATGAAAGGATTTCATAATTTTACTAAGATATAATGATTAAACTAGCAATTATCAAAATTGAAAGTTGATTGTTTAATTTTTATGTTAGAGTAAAAGTTTTGCATTGTTATTTATCAATGTTTTCTTTAAATCTGTAATTAAATTATCAGATTATGAACGGGAATGTGGATATTTAAACCTTTGGTTTTTTGTAAGTAATAAATAAAAGCAATTATATAAAAAGCTAGCAGCCCAACTTCTCTGGTGGTTAGCGTAACTGACTACGGATGGGGAGGACCTGGATACGAATCCCGGCTCGGGCATGGGTGTACTTTCTCTTTCTATGCTTCTTGTCCTTTCCTCAGATGATGGATGAATGTGGCCCGCCCTATAAATGGGTTTGTTATGGTGTGGAGTGGCTGATGCTACTCGAACCTCAGTGACTTGGTTCACAGGTGCCCACGGGTAACGATAAATCGAGTAGCAGTTTCCGGCTTGTTGCGGCTAATGGGCTTATGTACTGCACTTGCTAAAGAATGCCCGCCATTAGAAACAAAAAAAAAATATATAAAGCTATATGCCACTGGATGATAATTTAATTTCAACAATTTGAATATAGGTAAAAAACTCTTTAAATATCAGTGAAATATATTAAACTCTTCAAATAAATATCGAGACAATTATAAAAATAAAAATAATTATTGTAATCACTTTTTTAGCAACAGTTACTTTACTTTTAATAACAGTTATTATTCTAGCTAATAAACATTGGAATATTTGCGTTACTGAGAAAGAGATAATACAGAATATTAACACAGAATATCTGAATATAAATGATAATGTGTATCATTAAAACGATCTGACTTGTTTCTCCCCCCAGCTCCTCTGTCAAGAAGCCTCATAATAGTTATTATCATCCAATCACAGCATCATGCTAATTTAAGTGCCATCCAAATCTTAAGCTGTGTCGTTCTCTCATTAGCTGATAAAATATTCTCCTTCCTATATATTAACTCATACCAAGTGGCAAATTATTTTGACAGATTTCTAAGTGTATATTTTATGCATCTACAATTAATCAACAATTCTAGTGATAAATAATTTATGAAAATAAATGTGTAGAATGTATAGGCTCGAAATTATTATACAGTTTGAGTTATAAATGAATTAATAATATTATGTTATTAAAAACTAATACAATTAAAATCGATTTTTTATCGATCAATCGATTTACAATCCTATACTTGTAAAAAAAATATATCTTCAGTGGTATATTAATAAATGTTTACATGCAAAATTTAGTTCGTTTTTTTTTTGTATAAGTTAAATATAGACATGAACTAAAGAATTAAACTCTAAAATGAGTAACAATTTTTATACTTTGAAAAATACATGCAATATTGTTACATTTGTACATTTATAAATTCATATACTTCAATATGACAAACTTTAAATGTAATATAACTTTAAAATGAATGCATGATACAAAGGTTTACAAATGTCGATCAAATTACAAGGTCGTAGAGGCTTGGTTTATTAGGATGTCGTTATCATTATCGGAAGGTAGTGTGTTCTGAATTATTGAACATGATTGTCATTAAAATGATCTGACGTATAAATATGTCGTGATCTCAATGTTTTTTCCATATTGCGATTCCAAATTAATACTTCTGATGGTGTTAGTAGCCAGGTCTTAGGTCTTCTCTGACTTCCTATCTCTAAATTGAAAGGTACAGATGGTGCTTCTATCTATGAGCCAAAAGTCTTACTTCCACCCTCGTTGAGGGTGGTACTCTGTTCAAAGAAAAGACGTTCTTTCTGACTTCATTTGCCCAGTCCCAGACGGGTGGGCTTGGCTTCGCCAAGTGTCATTAGTAACAACATGCTATAAAATTAATTTTTGGTTGCAATTTTATGAAAAGTTCTCTTAACAATTTTGTTAATTGGATAAAGAAATTTTTATATGAAAAATAATTATTAGGGAAAATAAAAACTAACTGGCTATCGGAAAATATAAATTGTTGTATTCATATCTTGTGTTGTTAAAATTCCTGATTCTACAAATGACTAGTAAGAAACAAATCACTAAGCACACATTTGTAAAATCATGTACAAATGGAGATATAGCATAGTAAACATGGTTTGTAAGTTATTACAACTACATAATAAACTTTACTAATAATTGCTTATACTCAAAGCTATTGTCTCGGAAACATTATTTCTTAAATAAAGAAATTTTTTAAGAGAAAAACCATGTATTCAATACATAAATAATACTGAATACTTAATTGAAAGTAAGTATCTCCTAGTCGGTTGCTGAATGATAAATCTTCCTAAGAGTTTAAACTTACGTTTAAAATTTTACCGGTTCGAATTCCATTTTAGAAGTAGATATTTGTAATCCAGAATCCAAATTATTCAGTAAATAATTAGTTTAAAAGTAATCTTTAAGCCACAAGAACCAATAAAGTAGTTAATAAATGATTATTATAATTCGTTGTTATTACTAGGATTCATCATATTTTTAATTTCAAAATCAAATTCCTTCTTTGCTGCTTTTGAATAAGAAACTATGGATATTGATTTTGTATGATTATTCGCGTTATGCTAAGTACATGCAATCGGTTGGATGCTTGGTTCTTCAGTATTCCTCCTTAGAAAGGCGTGAATCCGACCCACTTTATATATTTTAATATTTTATCCATTTATGCATATAAGAAAGAAATTAAAATATTAATTTCTTATTTTTTAAAAATTATTATTATATTTTAAGATTTATATTATAAAATAATTTCTTTTATTTTAATTTAATAGATTGATTCCCATCTACTCTAGGAGGATATTACAATTTCTAAATTTTAAAATAATTTATGCATAAATTTAGATTTTGTTATATAAAAATTAGTTATTTACAAAAATGTTTGATAGTTTTTACATTTTATTAACATAAAATATTATGTGTAACAAATACTAAATTTATCATTTCTTTATAGGTATAACACAAAGATATAAATAAGAACAAGAACCTAACAACAGGTCGCAGTGGCCTGGTGGGTTAGGGCATCGTTCTAGTTATCAGAAGGTAGTGAGTTCGAATCCCTGCTTAGCCGAAGATCCGTCATGTACACTAATTACGACTAAGGCATGCAGAATATGTCGTGGTCGCAATGTTCTCCTTGTTCCCATTCCACATTAGTACCTCTGTGGATGTTTGGAGCCAGGCCAAGGGTCTTCTCTGGCTTCAATCTCTAAATTGGAAGAACCAAATGGGGTGCTGTCATCTTTGAGACAAAATCGTATTTCCTCATTTGTATGGGGGTGCTATGTTCAAAAACGGAAGATGCTCTTTCTGACTTCATTTTCCTAATTCCTGACGGGAGGGATTGGTTTGACAAGAGTGTCATAAGTTGCAACAAAAAGGTATCATTATTTCAACTGCCAAAAACAATTTTCATTTTTTGATTTTGCTATGCTATCTGAGTATAAAACATTATTGGTGTGTCTTTAAAATAATATTTTTGAAAGTTGGGATTAATTGTATAATAAAGGGAATTAATTTATTGTAAAACAAATAGAGGGAAACTGAAATGTTACATGTGTCAAAAATTATGTAACAAATCTTGATAGAACTATTTGTTAAATGTTGTATATTATAAAACATCAACAAACCTAGAATAACAAAACTTGCTGTTTAAGATGAATAACTTAACTTCATTTTTAATTATCATGGCTTTGATTTTTCGTAATATATATACGTGGTTCTCGGTTTCAGTATGTATTTATCCATATTATATTATTAATTTACATAAATTAATTGTATAATAAATAGTGAAAGAAATTTTTTCAAATATAATATATTTAATTTAATACTAATTTTTAAAAAATTAATTTAATAAAAATTTTGCAGTTTTGATTAACAAGTTTTTAACTGTTTGAAAATTAGTTAATTTAAAGTTTGATTTTTCACATTTTACTGGGTGATAAATTCGCGATAAAACATGAATACTGAGAAGTTCTATTCCTCTCTTAATCGAAAAGAGATGACTATTCAATTGGGATGTTATTGATGTTTCAACCATTAACTACGACACGTGTTCTTAATGATCCAAATTGGTTTGCCGTAGACACCTTCAATTTCTTACTGAGGCAATTAATCTTTCAGGCAGAAGCAATTGTGGTAACGATCATTTGTTGTGTTTGATTGTTTAACTTTAAAAATATCTAGTTAAACAGTATAAAATAGTTAAGCAATAAATAGTTCAGTAAAACTAATAAAAAATTATGTTTCTAATTTACAAATATAAAGTTATGCATTTTTACCCATACTTGATTTACACCAGAAAACTGACTTAACTTTTGCAATTGGAATTAGACTCGACCTCATTTTGTTTTCTAAAATCAGAAAACAATTCATATTATTTCTCCATTTTTCTTAACCAGGTTGACATTTTGCAAACACTGTTTTCCAAAATTTTGATCATAACTTTAAAAATCTTAAGTTTTTTTATAAATATTTTTTATGCTTAAAATTTGCTATTGAATACTGAATTTTCTCATTGTGGGAATTCACATAATAGAAAAATAACAATAATAGAAAAATCCCGTAAAATTGGTAAGATTTCTAAATATTTTTTAATTTCCATAAATCATTTCTAAAACATTTCTTTTTTGGAAAAAAAATAAGTATAATGTTTCGCAAATACCTCTAATTTCTTTAAATAATATTTATTGTTTTGAAATTTTTTAAACTTTTTTTAAGTAATACTTATTATTATTATGTAATACTTAATTATATAAAATAAACAATAAGTAAGAATTATTGTTTTGCAAAAAATTAGTGTTTCATAAATCATTTATGAAAATTATATAATTTATCGCAAATAACTACATGATTAAAAATTACGTTTTACTATTTTTTCAAAAAATCATGTAGTTATCGCAAATAACTACATGATTTTTTGAAAAAAAGTAAAACATAATTTTTGCTATAATAATAAGTAATATGTTACATGTGAATTTGCTTACATACACATTTTTCTCAAAAATTTCTCTCTAGCAACCAATGATAAAATATACTCTAGTTAATAAACACAATTACATCTTTTTAATAATTTTAAATTATGTATTTATCAAATAAATACACAGATAAATAAAAAAAATATAAAACATTTTAATTATAAATTTACATATTGATATTTTGCATTACTCAATTCAAATTAAGTTACCGAAATTCAAAAAGCCTTAGGTATTAGAAAATATTATTTTGTGCGTCCAATTTAGAAATACTAACTAAAAAAGATTTCTTTATTTTGTGGTAATGATTTAAGATTTTTGTGTCTTACGTCGAATAGAACTAACTAGATATTATTGTTAGCAAACATTTTTGGGAATTTATTCTGCTGAGAAATTCATATATCTTTTATTGCATGTATCTCTATGTATTTAAAATATTTTCAAAACATTTATGTTCATTTTTTATAATACAGTAGAATTTTTTGAAATAAAATACCAACCTTTAGTATAATATAAAAAAACAATCTGTACAATTTCATACTCTGTGTTTTATATAATGCAGAGTTCGTTAAAACACTTAATCAACATAACATTCAATTTTAATAAATTTGAAATTATTTTCCTTTATAATTCTTTAATTTTATTATTAAAAATATTACATTCAAATTATTAAATAATTTAATTAAATATTCATTCTTATGATCAAAATTTTAAAATTAAACAACTTTCACACTTCTTTACGAACAAATTTTCTCAGTGATCAAGTCTTCCAATTCTTGATTTTCGTTGCACATAAACCTAAAATAGAAATGGATTCCACTTACAATTATTTTTTAAATAATTTGATAAAAACAACTTTATATACTTCTATTGCCCATAGTATAATATAAAATAAATTTAGAGCTTTAAAGAAAAAATATAATTCTAATTTGTAAACTATTTAAATTTTTGAAAGACATGAAAATTCCCGTAAAAATTTAAGCATCAGCTAAAAAACTTTTCATTAATTTCAAAATAGCGCATAAAGCCAATACTTAATACATGATTGAAAAATGTCATTTTTAATTTGTATTTGTAATATTTATAAAAAAAGTAATTTTATTAAATAACAATGAATTACTTAACAGCTTATTTTACAATATTTCGCTGTTGAATCAATGAGTGTAAGAAAAAAACTATAATATTTTATTTAAAGTAGACAAAAAAACTCTTGTCATAAGATGTAATAAACATATAATTTAGAAAGACGCATCTAGATTGGTAAATGGTAAATTACATATTAAGCTCTTTGAATAATTGAAATCATTTTCATCCCAATTTTATATATATATATAAAAATAAATACATGGCAAATAATATATATATATATATATATATTATTTGCTACCCTCACTCATCATTTCTAATTAGAAATTTACAACACAAATAATTCCGTATGAAATGTAAAAATTATATGCCATGTAATGATTTTGCATGCATATTAATAGAATAAAACAATAATTACGCAATTAATGATTAAGTATTATATATTCTTGTTTAATTGAAAACAAAATTCCCGTAACAATACTTAAAAAATGCCGCAAAAATATCAGGCGGAAAATAGTGATTTCAAACAAAAACTTTTTATAGGAAATTGTTGGGTGATTTTGCAGTATCTTTACGGAAAGACATTTAGAGCTCGACTACTTTCGATCTCGTTCCTTGGACATTAACCGGAAATGATGAACCGGAATGAATTATTGTCTAAGAGTTTTATTTTGTTTATCATTTATTAAGTAATTGTTATATATCTATTATAGAGTACGTATTCATGTGCGCTTTTTCTAAAATAATCTGTTACTTTCCAGTATTATATTAAGTTAAACATATATATATATATATATTATATATATATTTATATATACTTAATAAATGATACACAAAA
>JAPDSC010118925.1:0-25847 GCA_026290005.1 Latrodectus geometricus
ATATATATATATATATATATATATATATATATATATATATATATATTAGACCTGAACTTTTAAAGACCCTATCTAATTTTAATGCTCCATCAAAATTAATTAAACTTGTAATGCTCACACTCACTAAAACCATCTCAATGGTGTGAATTCAGGAGGAATTATCCGTCTCTTTTGAAATTCACAATGGAGTTAGACATGGAGATGGAGTTAATATGCCTTCTGTTTAACATGGCTCTAGAAATGATGCTGGCATAGAGACTTCAGGCACTATATTTAGCAAATCAGTGCAGATTTTAGCATATGCTGATGATGTGGACATTATTGCAAGATCTAGAATTGCTCTGGGTGAAAAGTTTTTGGCACTGAAGAAATC
This sequence comes from Latrodectus geometricus, assembly GCA_026290005.1. Classification (NCBI taxonomy): domain Eukaryota; kingdom Metazoa; phylum Arthropoda; class Arachnida; order Araneae; family Theridiidae; genus Latrodectus; species Latrodectus geometricus. The sequence continues at coordinate 374 of JAPDSC010118925.1, forward strand.
AGCTAGAAAAATGAACTTAAGAGTAAATGTGGAGAAAACAAAATATATGTATTGTGGAAGAATGGAAACCATCCCTAAATTTTTTGAAATAGATTCTTTTAAATTTGAATCAATTGGAAAATTTCACATATTTAGGATCAGAAATAAACTATTAAAATGACATAAATCCTGAAATTAGGAAAAGAATTATTGCAGCCAATCGCTGCTTCTTTGGTTTAAGAGCATTATTGAAATCTTTCTTAATAAAAAGATAGACAAAGATCTTGCTGCGTAAGGTACTGATCAAGTTGGTTTTGACTTATGCCTCTGAGACATTGACCTTAATAAAAAATGAAGAGAAGATATTAGCGACCTTCGAAAGGAAGGTCCTGCGAACCATTTTTGGTTCTGTTCTTGATAATAACAACTGGAGAAAGAGATACAATTTTGAAATATATAAGATTTTTAATGACAATGATATTATCAAGTCTATAAAACTAAGCAGAGTGAGATGGGCAGGGCATGTAGTAAGAATGAGCCCAGAACGAACAGCATTAAAAGTTTTAAATGTAACCCCCTCTAATAAAAGACCATGAGGAAGGCCCAAAAAGAGATGGAAAGACTGTGTGGATGAGGACTTTGCCATCCTAAAAGTAAAGAATTGGAGAGCAATTGCTGGGAGAAAGGCATATTGGGATTGGGCTTCTGAGAAAGGCCCACAAAGGGCTGTCGTGCCAATGCTGATGATATATATATATATATATATATATATATATATATATATATGCGTGTATGTATGTATGCATGTGTACGTATACATTCGTATGTCTATTTTCAATTATAAAATATTCTAATTAATAGTTTTAATTGGAATAATTTGTTCTTATAATGCAACTGGAATATTTTATTATCTGTCTTTTAATTTCTATCACTTTGAATCATAAATTTTTGAGAAATATTCATCATTATTACAATTGTATTAATCAGAAATAGAGATTTTTCTATAAATGCATAAGCAACCCTTATTCACATTGTTAATGAATAGGAATTTCGCCATCAACCTGCCATTTACTTTTTCAGGAGTTTGCCTGTTTTTTGTTTTTTTTTTTTTTTTCTTTCCTTTATTGTAAGCAAAATATTAAAGTATTCGATTTCGAACAAACAAATTCAATTCCACGCTCCACCGCCTACCCCTAAATTACTTCATGAGAGAAGAACTCTTCTCGGAAATAACTTTGAAAGGAAAAAAAAAAGTCAAATGGAATTAGCTATCATGAAAAACGATTAGAAACAAGCCAATAAAGAATGATGTTTTTTTTTAATCGAGCATGCATTCCATGTAACGCAGGTAAAGGAAGGCGATTCTAAAAACAATGAAGAGGCCGTCCATAAACTTGACTCTGCAGTGAACGTTTGTCCCACTGCCCTTCTCGATCGTTGTGAAGGGAAAAATAAAAGCTCTTCCGGCATCACGTGACGCAGGTAATGCGAAGTGTGGTCGGTGTTTGTCTTCTCGTGTCATTTCCCTCCGCTCTGTGGAGATAGTTTGCACTTTTGTAATGGCCAATCTTTGCGTGCGATCCAACAGACGATGTTTTAAAAGCATGTTTTACAGGTGGTAGCAAAGCATGCAGAGGAGTACCTTTATCGTTTTCATGCTGTAAAATTTCCATTCATTTGGATAAATCATTTGTTTGTTTTATCAAATTAAGCACCGCTTCCTAATTTCATTTCAATCAAAAAAATTTAATATTCGTTAAATCTTATAGTTTATTTATTATATTTACTTGATTTTGTATAGTATAAAAGTGATCGCAAAAATGAATTGAAGTGATGAGAATGTCTTAATTATTTTTTTACACAAAAATAAAAAGTTAAACATATAAAATAGAAATCATGATGTAATCGATGAAAACCACATGATTTTAATAAAACGTGTTCATTTACTATTCCAAACCTTTTTTGTAGAACATAATTAATTCTATATTTTACATTCATCCAATATTCACGTTTCAACTACAATTTTTTTTTTTTTTAATAATATACTCTATTAAACTAACAAATTCTATTTAGATTGAGTTGGTTTATTTTATTTTGAATTATCGCTAAGTATCACCTGTTAAAGGTATAATTAGAAACTTCAATTTACCACTTATTAAAATGTTTTCCATAAAAGCTAAAATTATTAGAGGTTATAGAACATTCATAAACTTGTATCATATCAATATTATATAAAAGAATGAATCAACAATAAATAGAAAACAAAAAAAAATTATTTAAATAATGTAAAATTTTAAAATAAATGTAAGAATATGCGTTTCACGAATCAAAAACTTATTGAAAAGTTTCAAGTGTAATTTAAAAAATATGCTCAAAGATAGTGATCAATCATTTTCTTATTATTTTCATTCCTCACTCATTTCCATTAATTCCCTTCTTACCAATTCTTCTTTGCATTCTTTTTTTTTTTTTTTTTAAACTTTTGGAGTTAGCATAATACTAATTTGGAATTATTTTTTTTTAAAAATATTAATCTTGATTGTTTATAAACTTCATTAAATTCATTGGAGATTATTTTTGAAATCAAAATTTGCAACATGTAAAATTATAAGGCAAATTTGCGTAAATGATTAAGTGTGAAATGTAATTTTTTTTAATGAGCCGCACTTAATCGTAAGGATGAAAAGATTTCTGAGAATGGAAAATGAAATTTTTAACGTAAAATAATATAATTCTAATAAAATACTTTATGTATATTAGGAATGTATCTTTCAAATTTGACAGTAATAAGGTGTATCAGAGAAGAAAATTGAAATTTTTATGCTTCGGCAGTACAATTTGAGAAAAAAATGTTCAAGTAATCTATTAAAACCATGCAAGCTGTTGTTACTTAATGGAAATCAAGAAAAGTTGTTTGAATAATGCGGTAAATTAAAATACCTAAAACGAGCAAGTGAAAATTTATTTGGAAACAAAAAGTTCTAGTGAAAATAACAAAATGCGGCCTAAAAATAAGACAAATAAGAAATACTTGAGTAATGGTTTAAAAAAATCTTAAAATAAATGAAAGAACTTTTGAAGAGAGTAAGTGACAATTTATAAATGATTTCCTCTTGGAGTTTACCATGGATAGAGCTTTATGTGATCCCAGGTGTTGCTTTTCATTTCCTTCTGCATGAAGCTTTTGTTGGGTTTCTTCTCTTAAGACACATAACAACAGCCTTCAACCGTCCACTACGCGGTGTTGAGTCACGGTAGCCTGGTTGGTTAGAGGGTTCGTTTTCATTATTAGATAGTAGTGAGTTTGAATCCCGATCCAAACAATGGTCATTCGTGTTTACTAATGGCGGCTGGAGCGCGTTAAATATGTCGCAATGTCTTCCATGTGGGGATGGTACGCCAAGTATTCTGTTTGGTCAGTGATTCTAAATTACGTGACTCCCACTCGGCTGCTACTATCAAACTGACAGAGCCCATCTCAGGGCTAGGTACAGGGAAATAGGATGGTGCCACAACAGTTACACGATGTTAAAGTGATTTCCTGTGCCTAGAAACAAAGTACTTTGATATATGTAATGTTCTTTTAAATTGGAGAATGTTGATTGATAGAGGTTAAAATTTACAATGAACTTTTATTACAAGGAGAATATAACAAAATGAGCAAAGTGTATAAAAAAATCAATAGAAAAGAAATTTTAAAAAATAATTTGACCAAATCCTCGATAAATCCAAGAACATTGAGATAAAAAAAATTTGAAAGTAATTTAGAAGTATTGGGCTTCCTTTACACTTTCCTCCGAAAGTCTGCGTACAGAAAACATTCTTCATTTTTCACGCTAAATTATCCATTAATTTCATGTGTTAAAAAAAAGAACAAACCTTCAAAATTGATTCATTAAGCTTACATAGTTCGACTAACAAAACAAATAAATCAACTGGTCCCAAAAAATTTAAGATTACTCATCAAATAATAAAAAAAAAAAAAAAAAAAAAAAAAAAAAAACTCGCTAAAGATCAGCTTACACTTAAAAAAAATAGCATTTACCAATCATTTGTTGCGCGTTTATTTTCTCGAAGCACGATTTCGAAGTAAGTTTGGAGTCTTTTCAAGTCTGAAGTCCGATTTTCGCTGTAGAACTTATTCTAGAAAACACGGCAGGTAAAAGAGGACATAAGTGTTGATGAAAGAAAGATTATGGTAAATCTTCGGAAATTTGGGTAATCACTGAAAATCATTGAGACAGTTAGACAGGAGACATTCCTCGATGCAAAAAGTTATTAACAACTTATTAACAGGCATTTTAGCATCAAAACCGAGAACAGGCCGTCTAACTGTACTGATGCTTCAAGAAAACCGCTTTGTAATTCCGTCTATAAAAAAAATTTTAAAAAAGAAAGAAAGAACCTAGATTGTCAAAATTAAAAATAGCAGAAAGTGTCGCTGAGAGATTCCAGAACTATAATTCGAAGAGTATTGAAAAAGCACGATCTCCGTTGCAAGGAAGAAACCACGTACATTTCACTATTGAACAGAGCAAAAAGAATTGAGTTTGCAAAAAAACATTTGGATAAGACTCAGGATTTCTGGAAAATTAATTTTTCAGATGAAATCAAGTTTTTAATTTTTGGAATAAAAGGAAGGTAATATGTCTGGAGGAAACCTGATACAGAACTCAAGAAAGAAACTTCTGAAGCAAGAAAGAACATGCCAAACATGGAGGAGAAGGCGTTATGGTTTAGGGGTGTATGGGAAGTAGTGGGGTTGGTAACCTGGAGTTCATTGAATTGACAATGAATAAAATTGATTATATTGAGAATAATTTTTTCCAACGGTACAATATCCCAAAGCATACTGCACACATTGTGCAGTTATGGATTCTGTATCATGTGCCAAACCGACCAGAACTAAATCTCGTTGAGCATTTGTTTGAAAGAAGAAACATTACATAACATACAAAGAAATGCTAAAATCTGTTATGAAAGAAGAATGAGAATATATATATATATATATATATATATATAATTCCAGAATAGACGTACAAACTTATTCAATAGATGCCAGATGGATTGAGAGAAGTTTTAAAAATAGAAAACAATCAAAACAAATTCCCGAAAACTAAAGTAAGTGTACGCTAACTTCCAGTGATTTCTCTTTTCTTGATTTATGTATTTTTAATTTAATATTGTTGCTTTCAAATAATTGTTAACTACCATAAAAATGTGTTTTATTTAAGGCAGCTAAAATGCTCTTGTATAGTAAGAAAAATTTAATTGACTAACGAATCGTTACATTAACACCAAGCATTAATCGTTTGAATGTAAACTTCCGGCAGTAAGTGTATATCGAAAAGCAAATGGTTGAAAAATCGAATTACAAAGAGACTTAAGCCAAATTAAATTTTTTCGAATACATTTACAAATTGAAGTATGTTTAATAAGTAAATACAAAACTTGCAAGTAATTTGGTTCAAGCAACAAGAATCGCTAAGATAAAAAGGCGCGATATTGAAAGTATTGAAGCAATATTATCAAAATTTCTTTCAGACCAAATTTTCGAGGGAATTATAAAAGAGCATACAATTAACAAGTAAAAAAGATTTTTTTTTTTTTATGTTCTCGAATTTAGTGATAATTGAAAAGCCAGTGTTTAGTTTTTAATAAGAAATTTCATTTATGAAAAAAAGCGATGAGATATAACTGGATTTTGTTTTTAAAATTTAAATTCAATGATATATACACTCATACCTGTTTTTGTGCAGGCGAAAAGAAGACTGATTCATATTTCTTGTCATTAAATTTGTGTTTCTTTCAAACTACATGCGTTATTTTCGTTAATTTCGCTTTTCTGTTTTGCATTACTGGGGTATTCCCATTCTGAATGTACTAGCCTCGCGTTTTGATTTCGTTTAAAAAAAGATTTTCCTTATCATTTCAAAAGGCTCATTCGAAACTTTTCTATACTGTTCCTATTCACCGCATAAAAAAATCCGTTGTAATTATGTTGCAAAAATATTTTTATAGCTGTATTCGTGCAGTTTTGTGCGTTTTTTTTATGCTATCCCTACGCAAAAAAGTTTGAAGGTACTTAATTGATTTAAATTACATTATTATAAAATAAAGTATATAGCTTTCTCTTTTTTAAACTTCATAAATACGGGAACTCTTAAAACTTTAATCCCAGTAACATTAAATCTCGTAAGTTGCAGCAATCCAAAACACTAGGCTAGAAATAAATTAGCCGACATATTAAAATTTTAAATTATTAATTAAAATCTTCTGGGTGATAAAAAAATTTAATGCATTGGTTAAAATCTAAGTCAAATTTTTAGATAGAGATTTTAAGATTTCTGAATCACAACGTTTCAGGCACAAAATGAAAAATAATAGCAGTGAAATAGATTTTATACCAATTTAAGAATATTATCATGTTTACATTTTTTTAAATAATTTATTTTTATAAGCTTTAAAAATAGTTAACTCTTAAAACTCCAATAGTAGCCATCGTAAAATCTTTAAACGAATCAGCCCTTGAATGCAAAATGTAATTCCAGAAGGACAAAATAGCTAACTTGCTAAAAATTTAAACATTAATTTAAATCCTTTAGATCTGATTAAAAAAAGTGAAACATTTTGTTTCAATCGAAAACTAATTCATATCATAGATTCTATGATTTGTGGATTAAGTGAACAACCATTTTTTCTAGCGCAATAAGTCAAATGAATGGCACTCAAATATATTCAATTTCAGTTTAAGAAAATTTAGTTAATTTCTTTAAATTGGAGTGCTATTAAGCACAATATGTATAATTTTTAGTTTCAAGGTTCATAAATATGCATTTTTAACTCGCAAAACTCAGAGCAGTAATAACTTTAAATCCTAGCTTTTGACGAATCAAAAACTTGGGTGTAAAAAATGATTGGAAGCAACAAATCAGGCAGTTTGCAAACATTTTAAATTAAAATATTTATTCAAATCTTTTGGATGGAGAAGCTAAAAAGTCAAATTTTAAAATGAATTCTAGGAAATGTAGAATTTAGGAAGCACCGCATTTCAGTACAATAAATATCATGAATCGGATTCAAATATATTTAATGTCAATTTAAGAATATCTAGCTAATTTGTTTTAAATTGGATTGCTATTAAACGTAATATATATTTTCATTTTCAAAGCTTATTATCATTCAATTTTAAATGGTAGAATTTTAATGAGAGCAGTAGTCAAAATTTTGAATCGTAAGTGTGGACGAAGTAGCACTTAATTGCAAACATTGTCTGTAGAGCTACGAATCAGTCAAATTGCTAGATTAATTCAATTGTTAAGAATGTTATGTTAAAATGTTAATTCAAAAGTTTCGGGTGTGTGGTAAGAAAAAAGTAAAAGCAATGAAATCCAAATCTTTCCGTGTATTCTATCTAAAACTTAATGAAACTAAAGCTTCAATGAAAGGAATAGCAGTCAAATATATTCCTTACCAATTTATAGGTTTCTAATTCCTCTTTAATTGAATTGCTACTAAATTGGATTGCAATATGAATAGCGGTCAAATATATTTTTATACCAATTTAAGAATACTTTAAATGGATTGCTATATGAATGGTAGTCAAATATAATTTATATTAAGTTAAGAATATTTTGCTAATCCTCTTCAATTGGATTGCTATTAAAAGTAATATATAAGTTTCCATTTTTGAACTTCATAAATAATGCATTTTGGGGTTGAGTTGCCAAAAAGACAAAAACGATTCAATGGAATCACATGGACGAGAGGAACATACCAGGGATAACAGATGTCCCAGAAGAGTGTGTTGAAGCGTCAATAACACTTGGGGAGGGGGGAGGGAAAAGACTAAAAAGGAGACCAGGGAGTAAAATGAAAAGAGGAGGGAAAATAATAATGAAACATCCTCTAGAATTGGCGAGAAGAATAAAAAAAAATAAAACAATAAAAGAAGAATCTCATATAGCACTGCTTTTTTCCACAATGACAGTTACATATTGCTTTGGCGATATTTTCCTGCAAGGTTTTTAAGCACTGACCGAGTGTCGTCCGAGGAAGTTAATGCGATGTGCGTCCATATGTTCTCCCATATATCTCTGGAGGGAGTAGGAAGAGGATTTTTAAGTGATCTTCTCTCCTCTCACTTTGAAAAAGTGAAGTAGTATTTAGAAACGTTGCCCACTAAGTGGATGAAGAAGGGAGGCAAAAAATATAAATTGAATGGCTTCTTTATGTGTTGGAAACTTGTGAAAAACTATAGAACATAAAAAAAAGAGAGAGAAATGGAGATGTGGAGATTTTTTGGTTGTTGTGAGTGGAAGCAGTTCCGGTTGATATATGTTTTTTTAACCCTCATAAGTGAAAGACAAAGTGGTTTTCGATAACTTTCAGCTCGGGTAAAAAACGATGTTTCTCGGGATTCCCTCTAAAATTTTGTCAAATAAATAAATCGTTTCCCTTGTCCTTGTTCTTTTGCCATTCAAGAGGGAAGAAAAGGGTCTCCTTATTAGTTTTTTTCTCTTTTTTGATTACCATGGATGAAATTCATACACTTTCTGTAAAATTAAAAAAAATTTTTTGTGAAATTAAGTAAAATTACTTTACATGACATCAAAAGTTAATTATATTCTTTTGTCAATGAGGCCAAAAATATACTTAAAACAACTGTACTTTTCAAATTACTGAGCTTTTATAAATACATCTTTAATTCATGTTTAAAATTTCAATTATTCAGTGGTTCAATAGTGTAATGTTGTGATCGTAATATATTATATAATAGTTAATTTACAAATACAATTTCTTTTTATTAATATGCGCAAAAAGGTTTACACAAATTTGTTGCTTTTGATGTTCTAGTTATTATATAAAGAAAGACCTAACTCTAGTTTTAGAAGGTTAAAGGTTCGATACGTTTTATTATTACACCTCACTGTACCTATCCCTGAGTTGGCCTCCGCCAGTTAGATGGAAGCAGCCGGGGAGTCCTCCTAATTTAAAAGCAAGCTCCAAGCAGAAGCCCGAATACTTGACCTGAGGTATCATTTATCTTAGAGGACATAGTAACCGCGTCATATTTAACGTACCCCAGCCCTTTCTAGTTAACACGACGGATCTTCGGTTAATCCGGGATTCGAGCTCACTATCTTCCAATAATGAGAACGATGCCCTAGCGTAGCATGAGGCTACATCAGCCGGTTCGATATTTGTGTAATCTAATTGAAGACAATCATGAGAAGAAAGTCTATGCATGTAATAATATCTATAACGTTTGATGTTCTTCCCTTGTTTGAGATAGTATAGAGAGGAAAGTAGCAGCTCAGGGATCGACATCTTCACTTGAATGTGTTCAAATTGATTTCACAAAATCAGAATACGATTATCTATTCAAACTGGTTTTCACCGGTGGCAATAGATCACCAAAAATATTGAATTTACAAGTTTAACTTTTTCCTAAAGGAAAAACTTGAGCAATGGCGGAATTGCAAATACGCCAAAGCGTTCTCTCATTTCACATCTATAAAAATAATCATAGTCTACAAAGGAAATATCGATTAGAAGACTGGCCAGAACAAGATCTTTTCTTATCAATTCGGTTCTATTTAGATTTAATCTCTGGCATATTGACCGTTGTCTATGCGGAGATCCTGAAACTACAGATCATATTTTCCTAGACTGCAATTTATATGAGGATCTGAGAAACCAACTAAGGAAAAGATTAGGAATTGTTGTTCTCTTGGTTATTTTAATTATCTTCAAATCCGGAAAATAAAATTCTTGCTTGCTGCTAATTTCAGCGACTTGCTAAAAGATTTTAATCTTAATGACATGAATTTTGTAACTTCTACCTTTTTTTCCCTTAAAATATCCTCTATTACAGATTTTGTGCATCGGATTTATCTGCTTTACTTCAAGACATGTGTCTCACCGATTGATTTAAAGTCTTCAATTGACTTTTTTTAAGCAACATAAACCAATTAATTATATGAATCATCTCTAGTTCTCTTCAATGTGAGCTACAAGTATTTTAGCATAGAGTTCCAAAAGCATCCGCCATAACCTACTTATCAAACCTAACTTAGCTTGACTCAATCATTTTCTTAAATTAGCACAGCTTTTGTTAACGTTAACTTTTACTTTGTGCGATAGCTATAACACGAGATAACTAAAATGAAATTTTTTATGTTGAACTAAAATTATTTTTAATTTTTGAATGTGCCTAAAAATTTTAAAACTGTTATTCACCTCTTCGCTTTTGAATTATAAAGCATCCTAAATTTGAGATGATCAGTTATAATTTCCAACCGCTGTACCAAGTGAAGATGAGACGAAAAATAATGAAGAGTACAGGTAATTTTTTCTCACGTTTTAGCAACCGGAAATATCTTCTCCGCAGAACCAAGGTTAAATGTCTTGCTCCAGCGGTGCTGTCGGGTCGAAATGCTATCGGATAGCTAATTAGACATTGTTGAATGTCTGCAATTATTTTCGTGAAAAAAACACTGACTTCCTTTAAGTCTTACGGATGAAAAAGTGAAAGTTGTGTAATTGCACGATATTCGCGGGAAGATTGCGACTTGACTGAGCTTTTTTCAGTCAACTGTTTAGCTAATATTAAAAAGAAAGTTAAGTTGAATTGAATGATTTTCTTTTCAATAATTGTCAAATTGAATTGAATTTCAAGAACCTCACATTAACTCAAAAATGAATGACTTGAGTTAATGTGAGTCATTCACTTTAGCTTAAATTTTGTAAATATTGTTTGAATAAAATAATTTTAAAATATGAGCCAAGTTTTAGATCAGATTGGTAGCATCTGCTAATTTCATTACCAAAATGTTGTTTATTAATTTAATAATCAAATGGATAATTCTGTTGATAACATTACTATAATTACTTCTCTAAAAAATTACATCGTTACTACTCATAGATTCAATTACATAGATTTAAAAAAATGACAATTTCTAGTTTTTCTTGCTGTAAGTTTTTAGTCAATCTAACATAAATGAGACTTTTGAGTTGAGATGTTATTTGACGTATTGAAATAACAAAGTCAATAGAAAATCGAATAAATGAAACGGTGCGTTTGAAGAGAAAAAAAAACTACCAAACATGGAAAAAAATATGAATCATTAAAAATATTCTTTTATTATGTGCATCTACAAAAAACGTTACAGAATTTTATCGCAATGTTAAAGCGCTGTGTTAAATCTGTTTTTGAGCAGTTGGGATTTTTTTTTTAAATTTCACCTTGCAAATTTTGTTCTCATTTTTTTATTGTAAATTTTTTTCAACATATTTTATCTTAAGCGATTTTCCAATTATTCCCATATGTGTTCGATCGGATTTAGAACTGGTGTTTGAAATCGTCCTTCCATCAAGACATCAAATGCCTCATTGTTTTTTCATTTTCTGAGAATAAAGTCTTAGTTCAGTTGTATCTGCAAGTTACGATCAAACATAAACATTAAAAGGGATGAAAATATTGTAATGAATACCGCGATCAACGGTTATGTAATCATCTTAATAGAAGCATGGCTACTGACAAGCTTCAAACCATCAAGAATATTATTCTTGCAAATCCACCCATCGGACGTAGGCTGCGAATTCATCATTGCAAATGATCTGATTCTTAACAACGAAATGACCGAATATGAAATTCAAGTAAATTGCGAGCTATATCAATAGGTGGAAACGATCCAGTTATGCTTTTCTTAGACTTCCCAGATTATTCTTGGAATTAGACTCTGATGTATTCTTAGTTTTGAAGATAGTATTATCTGGAGAATAGCACTTTTGAGATTTCAGACTACCATAATCCAGTTAGACTTTAATTTTCAGGGGAATGCAATCATTATTTTCGGCATAATGTCATGAAATGTTATCATCTTCTACGACATTTAGTCACCTCTTCATCTTAACTAAACTCTTTGGCTAGACAGGGCCCATTTCTTTTTTCCTGATCGGAGCCCAAAGGTTGTCAGCCTAACGCAATACTCTTAATGTTATATTTCCAATCATGCTTGATATTCAATTTTATCAAGCCCCTGAAGAGATAAAGCCTGAACCTTGGAACATCTCCCTCAAATAATTTTTATAGATGTAATAATAACAACTCATTTCATTATTTTCATGGCATGAGAATTCTGTAAATATTTTAGTTGGTCAGATCAGTCGAGCATACATGTTAGGGCGCAACAATCGGCTACATTGAAATGTCATAGCTAAGCAGCAATAATTGATGTGTTACAGACAATTTAAATTTCAAGGAGATATGTGAGAGTACACCATTTAAAAAGTTTCTCTAATTATTGGTTTCAACATTAATGGATATTCAATTCATCCTCTGATTTCTGAATGGGCTTTAATACATTTAATTAAAAAGCCAAGATATTTTTCCAAAATGTTTTGCATTTTATAAATAATTTGTATTTATTGGCATTAACATTATACAATAATATTTTCTAGAAAACATGACAAAAAGTATTTCATTTTAAATCATCGCAGAAAGGGGAATTTACTCAAAATACCTTATAATGTGCGGAGTGTTCCACTTTCAACTTTACAACTTCTATAAACTTTATGATATTATTAAATTCAAACTTTTGACATTAGTCTATAATTTATTGCTGAAAAATATATCTCTATCATTTCAACATGTATTGGTTCTCATTGCACAGGAAACGTAAAATTTAAAATGCAATATTAAATAAAATATGCTATTTTTCTTTAACTTATATTTTATCAAATTTATATTTTAATAGATATGGTATCTAAAAAATACAACAATGTATATTATATTGCAGTAGAGACAACAGATCATTTCATGATTTTACAAACCAGTTCCTTTTTATTTTATTTATTTATTTTTTTCGTTGAGTACCAGCCAGGTTGGCAATATGGGGTGCGTTGCTCCATTTTTCTTATTGAACTATATTTTGGTCTGGAGTCCGACTTTCTCAGTACACTCTGGCTATAGGTATCCATTTATAGGGTCGGCAACCATTCATACAAGGAAAGAACAAAGACAGGAGAGAGGGAGAACATTCTTGCCCTAACCGGGATTCGAACTCAGGACCTCCCTATCCGCAGTCAGGTACGCAGACCACTAGGCAAGCAAGGGTGGCAACCGGTTCCTTCTATGGAGCGAATGAACTGTGACTCCGGAAAAGGAGCTGTAAATCTTTGTAATTTTTCTTCAGCTCTCTTAAGATGAAATCGATCATATACTGTCAATCAGGAATTCCGCTTGGTGATCGCTTATTGGTTAGAAAAGAATCAGCAGTTCAATTTCGTGTTCGACGTTAAGTTTGATTTTTAGACTAAATTGTTCTTCACATTTTTATCGATTCTATTATTAGTTCAGTAATCAGCTTGCTTCTCTCTCTCTCTCTACTCTGTTCTTTTCGAGCTTGCTCTTTCCCATTCCCTGAGACATCAACATGACATGTCACGTTGCTCGTCAATAATTTTTAATCTAAACTGCAATTACTATAATTATGTGTAATAATAATATAAAATAGTATATTATATTTACTTTTTCACACATTTTTAATAAATGTTTATCAATTTTTTTTTTCATTTGCATTTATCAGTTTATAATTTGAACTATATGATAGTCCAATATAAAGTTTGCTTTTGTTGTCTTATAACAGCTAGGTAGGCAGTATGCTGCTCCACTTTTCCAACAGAACGGTAATTTGCTGTGGAGTCCTCAGTACACACATGCCATAGGTACCCGTTTATTGTATGAACAATCCATCCATTCAAGAAAAGGACAAAGACTTGCCTGAACAGGAATTCGAGCCCCGGACCTCCCTATCCGCAGTCAGACACTGTGACCACTAGTCAGGGAGGGTGGCAAAGCTTGCTTTTAAAGCGAATATTTAAATATTTTATTGAGTAGTGAACTAATAAGTCTTAAAAAAGAACTGGTTCTTCTTAGAAATAAAAGATTTTTAATATAATCCCCAAAATAAGTGATTTTGCCTATCTTTGTAATGCAGTTCCGTCGTCTACTACATGAGAATTATTCGAAACATTATTTTTGAAAAGAAAATGTTTTTTTAATCGTTTTATTAATTTAATTGCCTTGTCGCATGCGAATGTAAGCAAAAAAAAAAAAAAAAAAAAAAAAAAAAAAAAAAAAAAAGCCGCTTTTTAAAATTATCCTATATTTATAAAAGATTCAAAGGATCGAAATCCTTGTTGATATTTAACAATTTTTTTAGTAATGGCGGACACTGGGTGATTTAACTCTTCACTACAACAAGGCCAGAAATAGCTACTCATTTAGCGTTACCCAGTGGGCACCTGAGAACCAAGTCACAGAAGCGAGTATCATTACCCACTTCACACCATCACAAACCTGTTTATACGGCGGGCCACATTCATACAATACCTCTGGAAAGGACCAGAAACACAGAGAAAGAAAGAGAAAGTACATCCATGGCCGAGCCGGGATTCGAACTCAGGTTCTGCCCATCCGTAATCTGGTACGCTGAACACTAGACAGGATAGGCGGCATATTTAAAAAATTGGATCTATTAATAATTTAATTATGAAATTAAGGTTAATTTCAGCTGGTTGGTGTGTCCATCGGTCAACAGCCATTTTTCGTACACGAAGCTTAATTAGACACTAAAGTAGTGCTTAAAAAAGATTTAGAACCATTAAAAATACACACGTTCGAGGCGGGATTCGATTTCACAAACATTTGAACGTAAATTTAGAGCACAGCTCCAAATATAAATTATATTTAAAAAATAAAGCAGAAAATTTAATATTTAGTAAAGAGATTTTCTGTTAAAATTAAAAAGTTTAGCATGAAAAAGCAAGTTAAAACAAAAGGATCAATTTGATATAACTCCTTACATGAAATAACATATAATTTTTTTTTTATTCCATTTTTATTTTTTACATGCATCAGAATTCATTATTTATTTCTGATGTGAAATACAGCTAAACTTAACTAATTTTAACAATTAAAGTATCAACACGCAATTTTTTATACTTCCTTTCCAAACATGAACAGCTATTTAATACTACAAAAAATTGATGAAAGTCACCTTGTAAAAATGTTCTTACAGACCTAGTTCAGACCATGTTGGCGTAATCTAAATCACGCATAAAAGCAATTTTTTTTATCATATTACTGATATTGCATAACCCATAAATGAACTGTCTGAAAATAGGTAGGAGGCAATGCACCCCCACACTATAGGGGGTGGTGGAGGCAGATTTCTTATCGCATAATACACCCCACTTATCTCCTGATTACAATGATAAAGGTTGAAAAAAATTTCAGGTTAATCGCAAGCCACGCGTGCTAGAGTTATTCTTTGGGCTTCTGCACCTGGACTTCCTTAACTGAAGGTGTACGAAATTTAAGGGCTAAAAAAAACTATAATTTCCTATCTTTCGCGCCATTCTAAATTTTTTATCAATATCTTGTAAGTCGCCTACACCTATTGAGGTGCACGTGCTTGGGTCTTTCAAAGCTCGTGGCATCACTCCCGCTCAAAACGTGGCCGAAAACTAGAGCACCAGTCTTTTGTTGGCCCTCGTGCACATTGCGGATCTAGAAATCCGACAGTGGGTCTTTGGGTCTCCTTGGAAAAGAACCGCAAAATAAACTATCTTCAAGAAAAAGAAGGTGGAAGCAGGCACACTTCTCGGGGATAAAACTGGAGCAGGAACAAGGGGGAGAGACACCACCCTCTGTAAAAAAAGGAAGGAATGATTTAAATAATGGTAGTTCCGTCTTCCTTCCGACCCGGAAGACTGCTTAGAATTTCGTAGGGGGGACTTTTCAACTCATAAAAGCATGTAATATTGAGTAATTTCCGGCACGAAAAAGCAACAGAAGTGCACATCTATTGATAACGGGCCACATTATGACCCGTTAACGTTCGTACTGACAGAATAAATGGCCATATTTAGGAAGTAAAGGCTTTCGATTGGATTACTTGTAGAAATTTAAAAAAAGAATCAGACCACCAAAACGGAAGAAGTTGAATCTGCTGAAGAATTGCATCGCATAACCGTATGTTCTTTTCAATGTTTTTCCACACTCAGATAGTGGAGACCATTCATGACCCTGGTTCATGTTGATTAATGAACCGCTGCATTTCATCTTCTTAAACAATCTTCTGATACCCACCATCGGAATTATCATTTTGTGAAGAAACACTCAAATTTCAAGGTCAATAATCTATTTTTATCATTAGGATAGTCCAGCTTTGTGCATAACCTGATTCTGTTTGTCACATTCAGAATTAGTATTCTTAAAATTATTAGTTTATCCATAATGTTCTGTTATATTAATTTAATTTACTCATGCTATTTTCTTCCAACATTTTTAAAGGAATCTAAAATTATACCTCTTGTTTTATCGATAAATTTTGTACTTAAAAGAAAATAAATTTATTTCTTTTTAAGCATTTGCTATTAATAGATTAAAATAAAACGACAATCCTATTGAAAAAAGTAATCTATTTTTCTGTTTTAGCTTCTTATTTGTTTTATTATCTATTTATTTATTTATTTTTGTATTAACTAAAACCTTTTTTTTTTTTTTTTACATCCATAACATGTTGCTTAACAGCCAAAAGTTGATTAAAGTATTTGAAAGCAACATGCGTGTTCTTCTTATATTCACCGAAAATGTTTCCAATTTTCAAGGATATTGAATCATAATCACGTGTCACATGAAAGAAAATAAAGAAATTTTTTAAGTACTTATTCCGTTGAGGCTCACCATGGTCTAAAACTAAAATGGTTCTCTTCGACAGTGCTGAGCACAAGCCCCAAGTTTGATCCTAATCATTGTTGAGCATTTTCGCTTTCGGTATCGAAGGTTTATTTTGGGATACGTATATCTAAGAACATAATCTAAGACCCACTATCTATGAAAATTTCTACTAAAATGAAGCACGTTCCTCAATTGTCAGCTTTACGTTGTACCACTGTAATAAATTATGGTATCTTATATATAGTTACTTCTCTATAAAACTCCATATCCTACGGTACTTTGAGTTTTCCCATTAGGCTCTCCATTCTGAAGTATCTATTATTTATATGCAGATTCTTTCACATATAACTTATGATTAACAACGTGCAGTAGATATTTTAATAGTCTGTTGTAAGACATTTTAGAATCCCCAGTGTCATTTCAAACTGGAAGAATTTTTATAGACAGTGGGCAACAGTCATGCACCATAAAGAAAAAAAAATTGGAACACTCCAGAATATTTTTTCCTGACAGATACGTATGCAGAAAGCAGAAACTCAACACACATTCTATTTTTCAATAATTACTAAGATTAAACCCAACTACTACTGTGTTTTTACATGTCACATGACCTTAGTAATAATTACTAAGATCGTGTGACATGTAAAAACACCACTGGGAACCTATAGTATTTAAGGTCAACAGGCAACAATGTGAAGTAACACATAATTGTAATAAAGCTCTAATTCTCGGCTACTAAAGGATTTCCTCCTTTCAGCACTACAAGGGGCATAAATGAGGTCGGCTTATACAGTGAAGAACGCCGTGGGTGTGCCATAGTTGTACCGAAAGTGGGTGGGTCTTCGTAATTTAGAAGCAGGGACCACGTAGAAAACCCGCAAAATTGGTCTACCACCCCCAAATGTATCATTTCACATGGAGGACATTGCGACCACGACATACTTAATGTACCCCAGATCCCATTATCAAACACGGTGATTGAGGCCCACCGAACTACCTCTGGATAACGAGAACTAGAGTTGTAATCAGCAAAGCCACCATGCCCTCATAAAGTAAAGTTACTCGTCTTATTTGACATTCTTTGTCCACAATTAAGGTTTAAGGCTGTTAGGTTTAGTGTATTTTATATATTCATAGAAATTAATGTCTCTCTCATTAAACAATCAAACAGTTAGCTCTCAGGCCTTGGCTCAACAGTTCGTCGGTTTGAATCCTACTTAGGGCATGGGTTTTTATAGTGATTCATAATAGTTTACACTGTAGGTATTGGTCTAATTAACCCTCTTATGAAAAAAAAAACCAAAAATTAATTAAGCTACAAACAGACCAAACCAATGTCTCTCCGATAATTTGACATGATTCAAAATGGAGGTTTTCATCTCAAATGTTGTCGACTTTATCATAATTTAAAATTATGAGGGATTTTAGGATGAAGGGATCACTTCGAAAAGTGCGAGTTATATATATGTAGTTTATTTTTGTAATAAAAGAATATCAATTTAATAAGTGTCTTGTATAGTTACACCATACGTGACTCTCTTCCTTTTACCTGTATATCGATGACGCCATCTATATGTAGGGAAATCGAAGTTCTTATTCATGTAAATGATGAAATCATCGATATACAAGATATTTTAATTAAATTAACTTTTTCCATATTATGAAAAACGTGCGAAGAATCTTAGTTTAATTACTCATCTTCATCGAACGAAATATTCCAGTTTATTAATTTAAGATTCATGCAAAATGGATGGTTGAGCTAGTGAATCTTACTATAAACAGAAATAGGAAGAAAATTTTACGTTATTATTAGTTTACCTATAAGAAAATTTTACGTTATATATTAGTTTACCTATAAAGTCATCATCATTCACATATTTGCATTTACAATCTTTATGTGCATATTGATTTTGCTGTAATTAAAATGCATATAAGACTGTCTGCCGAAGATATTAATTTTCAAGAATTTATTAAAAATAGTGAGTTAAATTTTGAAAACCTCTGTTGTGTTTAAAAATATAGATAGAGACATGGCACATAAAATATTGAGATCAGACATGTATATAATGTTACTAATATCTTCTTTAATTTTTTTTAAAGGATAATAATTTAGGGACTAATTAAATGTAAATGTCTTGATATTTTCCTTGGGTCTCATGAATCAAATATAATTTAAAAAGAAATATTAAATAAACGTGGAATATATATTAGTTTACCTATAAAGTTTCCAACATAATTTCAAATCTCGTTATATGTAAAAAAGATTTTAGATATCATTCAAGAAATTTATTAAAATATGTGTATAACATATATCACTAACTATGTTCTTTGGTTTCTTCCCGTGGTTTAGCTGCATTACAAAATAATAGAAATTAATGAATCAAAGCATAAAAATCGTAATTCAAGAAGAAATATTGCCTATTTTTTACACCAAATAATTATTAAAAATATTTATTCGTAAGAAATCTTGTTTATCCCTGGAAATTTAATTAATCTGTTAAAATTAAATTTTAGGAAAAATAAACTGAAAACTCATCTGTTTACAAATTTACACAAATTGCGTCCGCTAAACGGCTGAAGATTGCTGTAAGACATTTTAATATCCCCCGTGTAAACTGCCTTTTGAATATTCGACAGTATTCACGTGTCACATAATAGAGAATCAGGAAAATTCCCAAGGCCCCACTCTGATAATGTAGAAAATTGAAGAGCAATTCAATCTTCCGTTGTTCAATCGTCACTTAATTCTTATCCAATTATTTTCGAATCAGTTAATTGAATGGATCTTGGAAAAAATTGCTATTTAAATTGATTCTATATTTGAATTATATTTTTTAACTAGCATTGAAATTTAAAACTTAGATTTTTCAAATAACTGAAAACAATTATAGAAGATGTTCTACTTGCTTAAACATTGTATGAGAATTTCCTTACTTCTTTTCATTTGAACTTTTTAGTTGTTAAAATAATTATAAAAAGAAAAGAAAATGCTTTTCAAGTATTTTTATAAAGGTAAATTGAGTTTTTTTGATAAATTTTTATTGTTATGTAGTATGTGAAAAATATATTTCTATTCGTTTTAAGTTGATTAGAATAATTTATCAATCAGTAAAACACACAATTGTTTTTTATCGAATGAAAGTCAAAGTGTATGTAGTTTAATTTATAGTATTTGCAAATAAGAATTAAAAACTTATTAAATTTCTTTCATTCTAACTATCACATTATAATTAACTATTCACGATTATATACTTACAATTAACTAATTTCATTGACTTAAAATTCCTTTGTATGAAAGAGAATTTATATATATATATAATTTTATTAATGTCTATGATCTGTAAATTTCATCCGAGTACTAAATATTTTTGAAATACAATTTTCTATTTTCCAAATTAAGTGTTTTTTTTTTTTTTTTTTTTTTTTTTTTTTTTTTAACAGAAACGTAAAAATTTTTCAAAAGTGCAAATCGAAACATTAACATATATTATCTTTAGATAGTTTTCAGAAACACACATATTGAGACCAAAAATATCTGAATCTATCTCTGCGATATCAAGTTTATTATTTATAACTTTTAAAACATGCCAATTGGTCTTATTATTAAATCTATTTTACATACCAATTTACACGATATTGAACTATTAGACTGTTAGATTTTATATAAAAAATCAGTTGCTTTTATAAAAGAATATTAATTTTAAAAAATATTATTGGCGCTCTTCATTTCAAGCTTTTGTAATACGTCAGTCATTAAGGATAAATTCCCCAACCTTCACGGACCCTATTAATAGGAAATCTTCGAGTTCAAGCTAACACGTGACTTTATACACGTGAACACGTTTTTATCGGTAAGTTATTTAGAATTTATAAAATAAAAGTATGTTATCTCTTTAATTATGACTGTAAATTTATTTTATCCGGTCTCGAAGATTGGCATTGTCAGTATCATAAAATGAATAGAGGAGAATGCGATGATAATCAAACAATTTATAATTAAATTAGTTTAGGTGTAATTTTGCTTCTTAAGTGCATAAAAACACATTCTCAAAGCACTTAATCTCTTCTAGTTACTTTGTTCCGAAATTTGCGATCGAATTATTTTTAATTTATTTATCGATATTGGATTTTTTAATGTCAGAATTGTCGAAAGAGGAGGTAGGGCTGTGAAGATAGGAATTGGTTCTTGCTATCTGAAAATTTAAATAAACCATAACAAAAAAAGAAATTATGAATTATATCTAAAAACTAGTTATAACAACACAAATAACTCTTTCAAAAAATTTCCTTGAGTGACGTTTTACATTTCACTGAAGGCCATTCAAAAATAATTTTTTTGCACAAAAGGTAATTAGAGCAGATACTACATTCGAAGTGGTTTACAAATGAATATTCAAGCCCGTAACGGGAATCGAATCCACGAACTGTTGGACGGAAGGATTGAGAGTTACCCATTAAATTCGGCATCTTTAAGAAGATCAAGTAGGTTTAGAGGGGGAAATATTGTACACGAGATAAAGTAAATTGGCAATCAATAAATCAATAGAGAAGGTAACGATTTCTTCCTTTTTTCACCATATTTCAATTTTTTTGTTATTATTACTTAATAACAGATATAAAAGAATAACCGATAGAAGCTAAATCTTTGTTTTAATACTCACTAAATTTGAATTTTTCGTGCTTTAATCTAGATTAAGCCAATTAATTCAAGTCTGGAATTCAGTAATCCAGATGGATATCAAAAACACTTTGATTCTCAATAAATCATCTGATAAAAATCTTCTTACGAATATTTTAAATAATTCTTATAGATATTATATTTTTAAAAATTGATTCCCAAAATATAAACTTTTGGTTCCTTAGATACAGTTTTGTCTTGCCATAGATAAATAAATAAGAATGCCTTATATTTCAGTGTAAATTAAACATCCTAAACTGTAACTGTGAAAGCTTTATTTCTTTTAAGATTCTCATACAACACCAAAAGCGAAGGTATTTTGTAAAAAGGATGCAACAATATATAGAAAAACAGTATTATTTATAATTGTTAAAGCCTTGATAAACTTAATTCTTTACTTGAGGAAAAGATTTTTAATTTTACTTGAATTTTTATATTTTAAGCTATTTTCCCATCAGTGAAATTGCTTGATACATTTTAACATTAATTAAACAAAATAAAAAAAACAAAAAAAATTACAAACACAAACACAATAAAATGAAAACAACTTAAATGTAAAATGTTTTGCTTTTTAAAAGCAAATTGCAATATCGAAATGCTAAATGAAATATGACAGAAAAAATCTTTAGTTTGAGATTCCTGAATTCTGATAAAGAAAAAAGTTATTCAAATTTCAAATAAAATTTTCAGTAACAATGCTTTTCGAATTCAATAAAAAAAGTTACACGAGTAACACTCTATGAGCTGCTGAATTATTTCCCTGATGGACACATCCCAAAAGCCGTTATTTAAAAGCACTGGGAATGACCCCACACGCTATGACTAATTCGCCTTCATTGCATACCGCAGCAACAGTTTTGCTTCAGAGAGGAAGCCTCTGTTCTTCTTACCTAGGCGTATTTACCTGCGCGTGTTTTGATGCGCAGTCGATTCTCAAAAAGTTGTGCCGTTCCCTCGTTCTAATTGGTGGAGAGAGTTTTTCGTCACGACCCGGGAGAATGGTCGGCAAATCTCTCATCTCACTCAGTTTGGGAAAATAACTCCACGTGAACAGGTGTGCTTCGTCGGAACTTAAGAAATCGTTTTTGATAGTTGACCATCGAGAGGAAGTTTGAAAAGTCGCAGCATTTATAACGGGACGTATAAGGAAGAAATATTTTTATGTGCCAAGAAAAAAAAACTATTTCGCTGATCTAACAATTTATTTTTTCGCGAGTAACTGGATATTTAATCGTACTTTTGTCATGAACACCTTCTAAGTGTCTTTTAGTAACATCTCACTAAGTGATTCATTGAGGTAAGTTATTATATTTCTAATATATTTATGTTTTAGAACTAAACAATTTTTACTAAATATAAAAATTAATATCATTAATTAAAAGAAAAAAACTTTTATATATTTGAATTTCTGATAAGACATTATTTTCTTTCTTTTTATAATAGAATTGACCTTTAATAAATCCTCGATAACTATTTAAATTGGATTCGAAATTTTTAATAATAAGTGAGTTAAATTTAATCTATCATTAAAGTGTTTATCAGGACAATATTAAAGTAAATTGTTAAATAAATTTTCGTAAAACTGTTGATCAAAACATAAATTTCTATAGATAATATACTTTCGTATTACCTTTAAATTTCTTATGAAGAATTTTATACCTTATATTTATAGAAATTAAATTTCCCCTCGATGCCTGATCGTGATAGATTCGTTTTCTTATATTGGATGTAAATAATTGTCTTTTTATAAGTGTCTAAATTAAATATCTTGCCTAGTCTATAATATCTCACTTCGAATGTCAAATTAAAATCATTTATGCTTATAAATTACTGATCAAGCAATTACTGACTGTAATCGATGTAAAAATGTGAAACAAAAATTGAATTTTTTTTTCTTTACCTTATTTACTTAATTTCGATGTTATTTGATTAAATGGATTCCAAATATATTTGATTAAATAAATCAGAAATTATTTGAAATGGCAAAATGTATGCATTTTAATTTCTGTTTTGTACTTCACACAAATACCATACAAGGAGTATTAAATTTTGTTCTTGAATTTAGGAAATGGATGACACTTATTCCCCAATCATAAACCAAGCGAAATACTACACAAATAAACTTAACACCATAAATTTATAATGAGAATAGTTGATTATATTTTTTTAACTTTATACAAGAATTAAAAGTGAAGAAATATTACATTTTGTCTTAAAAGCAATAAAAAATATTAATTGTGAAATACATTAACTTTATTGCTATATTGTAAACAATGTACGTATGGGCGTATCTGCACTTCATATTTCGGAAATGTTTTCTATAATATGTTCACTGTTTTGCACATCAGTAAACGATAAAAGTGGAGTTCAGATCTAGATATGTCCTTCTAACTTTTATAAATGGTAAATTAGGCATTTTGCTGAAGTAATATTTTTAATTTTGAATATATTTAAATTTTAATTTTTCTAAATATAATGTGTGATTATTGCGTTTTATGTTTTTGTAAGTTTTACTAAAAAATTAGTATAAAATATTAATATAGAAAAAAAATGTTCCTATAATTTTTTATAAAAATGGTAAATTAGAATAATTTTTTGTAGAATGTTATAGGTATTAAGTCCAATATATCTGCTTACATTTACTTCTGCTATGAAATTATTTAATGATCATTAATCATTTCGTTCCGGAATTATTCAGCATCCAATGATCAGGAAATGTGCATGGCATTTCTCTCCCGCAAAGAAATAGAATCCTTTCGAGTTCATGTGCAATTTCACCATAAGGAAATCCTGGTGTGGGTTTCGGGGAACAACCCTTTTTGAAAACACCAGAATGCACGAACTAAAGGAGGTTACGATAGCCTGACGCATTTTCTAATTCCGTTCACTTTCGCGAAAGAATTCCATTCTGTCGGGTGATTGCGAAATGCAGTTCGCTTGGCCGAGGTCTTTGAACTCAAAGATAGTCGTCGCATCGGAAGACAAAACCTTATCTAATTAAGTTTTTGAAAATTCCACCTCGCTTTAAGGGGTTGTGAGGTTTTCCCTCATTCCACAATTCTAGGGTGCCAAGAAAAGCGATATGTAGTGCTAATCCTTTTATCTGTTAAAAATAAGCATATTTATCAGATAAAATAATATATATATTTAAATACATTGAAAATTATGCTATTAAAGTTAAATATAATCAATATTTTCTTTTTTATTCAAATAACTACCCTTTTGCTAACTAATCGAAATATTCATTATTATTTCTCAACCATTTTTACTATTTTGACTTCTAAACTAAATATTTGTCAGATGTATTTGCAGGAAAAAATAATTAAAGCATTATTTAGATATTATGACGATGTATTTTCTTTTGGGTATTCAACAAAAAAATGCTGTAATTGCCAACTGAATGAATTAAATTTCTCAATGAGACATTATAAAAATCTAATGAAATTGCTTACACAATTTGCATATAGAAATTATTTAAGAAATATCCGTCAGTTCCTATTTTAATCTTATTTTTATAAAAATTTATTAAATAACTTGCATTAAAATAAGTTTTACTAATTAAAATCATTAATAGGATTTTGTATTAAGTAAACATTTTTTCAGATTTAATAAAATGGAGTGCGATGAAAGTTTTGTTTTTAAAAGAAAATGATTAACTACAAATATCCTCCTATGATATTTCTTCTATTTTTCCAAATAAGTGTATTATTATTCATTGAATAAATACGAATATAATTTATTAAAATTATCTGACTTTATAGATCAGTTACTTTAGATTAACTTTATTTCAATCAACTTCATTTATATCATTTCTTATCATATTGAATATGGATTGAAATTGTCAGTTATTTTCGTGCTCTTTCTATAAACACCAATTTCGAAAACTAAATATAAGTTAAAAATAACAATTTAGTTTGTATTCATAATTATACATTAGCTAAAAATTATTTTGTCACAATTTTCTAATATTTACGATTAAAAATTTTACAGAATCTTTATATACATATTTTTTATAAATAAATATATATATATATATATATATATATATATATATATATATATATATA
>JAPDSC010118925.1:25857-41579 GCA_026290005.1 Latrodectus geometricus
TATATATATATATATATATATATATATATATATATATATATATATATTATTGTTATTATAAGGTAGTAAAATAATTATTGATTCCTAACTTTGAAGTCCCCCATTGTAAATGATCAGTAATTGAATAATTTCTATAAAAGAAATTTTTTAGTAGTGCACTTTCGTTGAATAATTCAACAAATGATTTTTATTGCTGAGTGAAAATTAAATTTGATTTGTGTGAAAATAATATTAAAAGCGCGCGACGGAAACGTTTAGTGAAGCACGCAATCCTGGCAGCGAGCTTCACTGCCGAACGACTGTGGCCGTGACCGTAACCCGATCGCTGAACAGACGACGCTTCGTGGGATCATCGGGCAGAGAAAACACCGTCGGCAATGGACTTGGCAGTGATACAGAAATATCGCTAGACCACCGCCGACTGATCGCGCCGTCGAAACGAGCGTCGGCGTTCGACCGTGGCAGCGGCCAACTTGGGTCACCTTTTGTTGACACGCGTATCTTCTTTTATTATTTTACTTGTGTGAGCGGCTTCTGTTCCAACAGAAAGCGGCCACCTGATGTTCTAAATGCTTCGTTTTTTACCTCTAAGTCCACTGCATCTATTTAGATCCGACCTCTCCCTGGTGGCGGAAGTGAAACTCGGTGTTGATCGCATTTTGTATTGATAGTGGCACTTCATGCGTTTTAAATAACGGAACTAATTTCTGTAGTATTGACAAAATGAGATTTATCTAACTATTCCACTGATATTTGAAATTATTTATTAATTTTTGTATACACATAGATGCTTTGGGTTAGAAACTGTATTTCGCTCTTTAGTCCCTGATGATTTGCTCTTTTATATCTTAATTTTCATCCCTCGCCAAACCAATTAATATATATTGTCTTAAGCATTAATTCTGTAAAAACTATTAAAGTCGAGTTAGAAATCAAATGTATGTTTAATAATAGTAAGTTTCAACTTCTGAAAAGTTCAATATGTTTTTATTTTTTTATAACCCCAATAATTTGCTCTTAGTCTTTTATAAAATTTAAAATATTTTTTTTTCTTTTAATTGCTAATAGGAGCATTGTTAATCGATTGTAAAAAAAATTGAAATAATGTGTTTTTTTATAATCCCAACAATTTATTTAGTTTTTTTTTATAAAAATTTTATTGTGACATTTTCTTTTAATCGCTAATATGAGCATTGTTATTTGATACTCAAAAAAAAATTGAAATTCTGTTCTTCTTTCCTTTTTATTATCTTAAATTTCAAAACGTCTAATGTTTTCATATCTAATTTATTAATTTTTGTTAAATATTTCCCCTGAGTATGAACTATTATAGATATTGTTTGATTTTTAATTGTTTTTACTGCAAAGGAATGTTTAAATAGATTTCTATAATGGCATTCATCATGCAAGTTAATTTCATATGGCGTTTTCTTGCAATTGCTTAAAATAATTTTTCTTATATTTCGCATAATAAGCCAATGAATATAAAAACACAATTCCTTGTGTTTTTATATTAATCATTTACATTATAGTGTTTAAACAATATGTTATTGTAAAAAAAAAATTGTCTAAAAGTGAATGTCATACTATATTCAAAATGTCAATCACATATTAATGAACGAGACTCACGTCTTTCAATAGAAATTTTCTCTTTATATACTTTCCTTTAATCTATTTTCACTGCAGTATATAAAAGTTCCAGCATTTTAAAAAAGTATGGGCTAAATTAAAAATTTTATTAAAAATATGCACTTTTCATGCTTCTCCAAATAGATAAATTTCTCCGAGGCCTTTAGATACAAAATATTTCAACTTTGCGTCTCATCCAAACGTAAAAAGAATCATTTTAAACATTGAAAATAAAACAGTTCTAAATTGATAAATATGACAACCATACCTATTGGTAACATTTTGTATTAATATTATTCTACGCAGTATTCCGACTCAAAAAAGCGGTGAAAAATATTCGGACGTCACTACAAAACACCAATCTCTATACACAAGAAATTTGTAATGCGAATTATCTTCTTCTGACCACAAACAGTTGTACACAGTGATCTAAGAGAGACAACCCAAGCAATTTTTGTCTCCTACATCTTTAATAAAAAAATGTGGCGAGCATTGCTTACCCACTTCACTGCACAACACCCCTCTTACGCTTTGTATATACTCATTTTTCTGTCGATTTTATCGCCAGATCACTCGTAGCTATACATGTATTTTTTTATTATTATTTATCTACAACGGAGAGATTCTTTTTTGTTCTCGCTCTCACTTGGTGCGTGAGAAATCGACGTGGGTGGCGACATATGCTCAACGCCAAAAGACACAACTACAAATCTAATAACATCGGAAGCAGTCGATATGAGATTTTATATTACTGTGTATCTTTTTTGATGATTTAATACCCTCTTCGAGCGTTTCGTGGGAAAATGGTCCCAATTTTGAATTGTTTTCGCCCATATTTGCTGTGGTCAACTATGTAAATTATTTTGGTCAAAATTTCAATGACATTTTATAAATGGTGAATGATATTCGCTTAAGAGAATTCCAAGTTTGGTAAAATAAGAAACATTTGGTTATAAACAATTTCTTATTATACAGTGAAATTTAACAGTGAAAGCAGTGTTCTTGCTTCTTTTTTAAACTTTTACATCACAACGATGGGTATGATTTATTGAATTGTCATGTATTTAATAAATCATGTTGTGCTGTCATCTTAACAACACAAAGGTCGTTACTTGGGTGAAGAATAGTAATAAGTTTTGCAGAAACCAAAACCACAGCAAAAGTATTAACATGTGTGCAATTAATTGATAATGTACTAATAGTTAAAAATCTTTTAAGTTAAAATAATGTCTGCGAAATAGTTGAGTTTGAAAACTACACAAAATAACGTTAATCTACCAAATTTTTTTACCTAATGATGCAACATAAAATATAATTCTAATAAATCTGAGAGTATTTTTCTCAAAGAAAGGAGTTTAATGTGAAACGAAGCGTTTATAGATTTTAAATATATAAATAAAATAGTTATATAAAAATGTAATTTCATTTATTGTTGACTTATTTCTCTAGTAAATTAATTTCTATATACAGCAGAAGTTTTTGATTGAATCAAATAGTCTCGATCCCAGATAGCGGTTAATCTCGATTCTTCATTATAATATAAAATCACGCATTTAGAATATTTCATTTCGTAAGAAATATTTACTGATAATTAACTGAATAAACGCATATTTGACACGATGAATGCATAGCTCTCTTACAATATGGCAAATGTTATGGTCAAAATACTTGTAGTACTTGCATCTAAAACCTAGCAAAAACAACTCTGTGAGGGTAGGGCATTCCCCATTTTTTCTAAAATTGGGTGTTTTGGATGGGAAACCCATGGTTCAGTGACTCCTAGGTGCGTCCACGAAGAACGAAAAACAACTCTTTACGTTTGAGAAAGTTGTGGTCAGCACAACGTGGGAAAAAAATAAGTCCACGACTTCGTACCCTCCCCCTTTTTTTCTGACTCCCTTTTCATCCCCGATGCGATTGACTGAATGACGACTTCCCAAGCACCCCCTTATATATTTATTTATTTTCTTTTGGAGATGAAAAACTCTGCGCCTTTGTTGCTGCTGTTAGTAAGCCACCTTGTTTGGTCATATTTTTATGTCATTTTATACCTGCTCTGCGACATCAGTCGAGACCGCAGCCTCCTATTTGCTGTATCACACCAGCAACGCTGTGTACACACAGTTGGAAAATTGACTAGAAAGTATTATTTCTATAGAGACAATAAAAAGATTATTTTTTGACAATAGTAAGGTCATAAAATTTCTAAGTGCGTTTTTCTCAAACAATTGGTTTTCCATAGATCACAACAATTAGATATATCCGCAAGTTTAAGTAATGCAAAAAAAAAAATAAATAAATAAAAAATAAAAAAAGTGATAATTGGGTAGCAAATGAATTTAAGTGCTGTAATAATTTATGCAATAATAAAATGGCAAACATTTTCAAGTCAATTTATATTTAAGTTACAGGGCTAGTAATGGGTAATCATTGTGACAAATAGCCTTCAACATACCTGATAATCACTATCAATTAAAATGCAATCACATTTTTTGTTGTTTGAAAATTCGGGCATAATATATTTAATAAATATATTTTGCTAGGATTAAATGATAAGTATTTGTTTTCCATATAAATGCTTGAAGTTAGATTATGCATTAAAAACTGATTTTTAAATATTTTCTTAACTTAATTATCTAAAAAGCTAATTTGTAATTCATTCTTCAGAAGTTTGTTGTAAAGAATAAATATAAATAAACTTATTATTGTTAAATTAGTAAATTTATTGGAATTAGATTACCAAATTATTCTTTTTTAACTGATAAAATCCTTATTTAAAAAAAAATCAAAAAATTTTTACAAAATTTTTTAATTAGACAAACAATTTTTTCACTTTTTCGAAAACATCCCTATAGGAAGAATTTTTTTTTTTTAAATTTAATAATAGAACTTTTTTTTTTTTTACCTGTTGGTTTGAAATCACATCTTCCAGCAGGTTTTACACTGCGCACCTGTTGGCGAAACATTTAATATAATCCTCTCCCTCTATTTGTGATACTCCCCTTTGAAAACTACCAAGTTCGACGACCCTGCAGCTTAGAGGGTGGTAATAGAACGGGGAAGATGAGATGGAAAAAAAATGAAAAGGGGAAAGTTTGTATATGTACACCCCTTTTCTCAACTTCTGCCCGATCGGATTCCTTCTTCCCAACAGGTACTGTAAAAAAAAAATGCAGATAACAGAGTATTTTCCTCCTCGCGTGAGAATTCGTTGACCTGTGGGGCGAGCAAGGTGAATGGGGAATAAATTAAACGCGTGGGTGGTGGAGGTTACATCCAAAATATATTTTATTGAATTCTATAGATTTCACAAACAAATATATTTAATATTACACAAAATATACGTCCTAAAATTTTCCATATTATACATAAAAACAATGATTTGTGAAGGATTTTTATGATATTTTTAAAAATGTCAACATTATAGATGAAAAAATTTTCGAAGTTTCTATATTACGAAGTTTCTATATTCTTAAAAATACTCCTCTTTAAAAAATTTTCATATTGCACATGACATTTGTGAAAGATTTTTTTTATTACATCCTTAAAAAATTTTAATAATATAATGAAAACCATGATTTATAAATGATATTTTTATTGTTATTATAAAATTTTTATTGCACTAAAGACAATGATTTGTGAAGCATTACATTTTTTAAAAAATTACTATTTTTTAAATTTTGAAAATAGTTAGGATCATTATAGCAAAAACTATAAGTTGTTATGTAACTAATGAAGAATAAATAATTTTAAATAAAAATGATGAACGAATATGAAAATAATTTCGTGTTTACGATGAAACAATTCAATATTATAAAGCTTTTCGATCTGCTGGTGTGTTTATATCAACATATAATTTATTTTTTCAAAAATTATATTTATTATTTGTCTGTTCCATTTGACATTTATGATTTAATTATTATTACAAAATTATTAGAAGTGTATAGTACATGTTACACCACACTCATAACACTTCATTGGATTTGAAATAATATCAAGTAAAACAATTGAAGCTACATTTTTTCCATGCTACCATATCACACAATTTTATCTGCGACTGACATAGTCCGTATCAACATCATAGTCTTTCACTTGGTCGATTTTAGTATGACATTTAGATTACATGGTTTTTTAGTTGCATTATAATCGAATATATAGAATGACAGACAGTGAAACCCAAAGCTCTCTGGGTGTAATTACTAATGTTTTCCAAAGTATCTCAAACAAAAAGTCACTTTGATTTGGAGGATCTGTCTCAGCAATTAAAGTATCAGATACTTGCATCGTTTTGATAATCACCAAGAGCTTTCACTGTTGAAACATAAAATGTTATTAATTTATTGTAATCCAATATCGTAAATGAATTGTATATCAACACGTTAATTTAATACATTAATTTTCATTTCAAACATGCATATGTTTCAAATGGAAATTATTCACTCAATATGTTATCATTGAATTAAAATTATTTAGAGAAAATCGCCACTGTTGCTTATTTTACTACAGCCATGGAAATTTATGATAGCAATAACAACTCAATTTTTTTCATAAGACTAGATTCAAAAACTTTTCTAATTTCTAAATATCACGTAAGCTGGATTTTTTTCCCTTCTCCCTGCACTGAGAAAAAATATCTTCGGCATTTGCAATGGCGCGAGAGAAAAAAAAAATGTCATCTTGATATGTTTGTGTCTTTGTCGGCTTCCTCATCAGGCTCAAAGAAAAGTGAAAATTCCTGACCGATCCGAACGCATGCTTCACATAACAAGGCCTCTTGTTTGGATGAAAAAAAAAAAAAAAATAGCGTGATTGTTCCGACCCTCCCCTCTCATCCTGCGTTTAATACTGCCTTCTGTCGTGGGGAGGGAAACCTGTTCCGACAGCGGCCCACACTGTGGCGCAGAAGTAGTGCAGTGGCGGTCGTTGGCCTTTTGTCCCCGTTGCGAGGCCTCTCGCAGCAACGTACGGTGATTTGGCCTTGCCCTTGACTATTAGCCAACATTGCGGAAGCAGTGAACTTAGAAAGGGAGAGAAAAATATTTTTCCTAATCATCTTTTCCCTTTTAAAATGCCTTTGTCGTGTCTTTTTCTGAAGTTGTTTGTTTATTCGCTCTCTCTCATTCCGAGTAAATAAAATCCCTTTGTTTGCTTCCTTTCTGTTTAAATGTTTTCTCTCTTGCCATTTTATTGTTATCTCACAAAATGAATTTCTGTTTTTAAATTAATATATAATATGTTGTTGATAAAATTTATCCTATAGTTAAATAGCTGCTGAAACAAATGCATAGCTTTAATAAATTAAATTGAAATACATATGATTTCTAAATTGTTTATTTTTAGGAAGCATTTTTATATAATCGATATTCAGGTTTTTTTTTTTTTTTTTTCCTTAAATGGATTTCAATAATAAGTATTTAAAGCAAGATATTTAAAATAACGTCACAAGAAAAAGTAAATATATAATAAATTTTATATATAATCATATACATATTTATCACTTATAAATTATATATTCATGCGGTTAGTTTCATGAAATCAAAATTAGGTAAGTAATTTTTAATGATTCACATGTAAAAGATTTATAAGTATTCTAATTATTGAGAATTAAAGAGCTTATTTAAAATTGCAAGATGAACTTTTTTGAGCATGTTTCAAAAATAATTTAATGAACATATGTTTCGGATGTATAGAAATGCATTAAAATTGTGCGGGTCTAAAAACGTGTAAATTGAGTTTTCACTTTGAAATCTGCTTAAACATTGAATTTTCAATACCCAATAAGTGTTATAAAGTAATTTTCTAAGTCCTAGAATGCCTTTTTCAATGATGGTTTCAGTTACTTTCAAAAGATAATCAACAATAGATTTCTTGGGATCCAAAGACAGACACAATCGAGGATTTATAGGACTTTCCCTGCCACTAAATTGGCCCTCCTACAAGTTTAGCTGATTTAAAAGTCATTTAAAGTCCTTAATGATAATAAAAATGCATCAATATTTCAATGAACTAGATATACACAACAAAACACTTTTGCATTCTGTATTTGAAATGGCATAACAATCCTATCTTAGGAATTTTTTCAGGGGTAAAGTGTTCTTTTGATTTAATTAATTATTTTAAAAGATGACGTAATATGAATTTTTTTATTTTCTTCTTATAAAGTTTTTAAAGGCTGAAGAATCCACTTTATTTGACATGTAAAAATGCCATGAGAAATACAGTGAATAATTA
Source organism: Latrodectus geometricus (assembly GCA_026290005.1). Classification (NCBI taxonomy): domain Eukaryota; kingdom Metazoa; phylum Arthropoda; class Arachnida; order Araneae; family Theridiidae; genus Latrodectus; species Latrodectus geometricus. The sequence continues at coordinate 33,718 of JAPDSC010118925.1, forward strand.
CCACTTGATAGAATCGAAGACAAATATGTGTTCTTGTTAAGTCTGTATGGATTCTTTTTAACAATTTCTACTCATTACAAAAACGGGTTAACTTTTCTATAAAATGTTCTATTTTTTAAATTTATCATTTTGACATTACTTTCTGTGATGTTTTTTAATTTTGAAATTGAATTATTTCTTGATAGTTTAAAGTTTACATTAGTGCCATCAAAATTAATAACAAGGTAAACAATGTAAATGTAGTATCAAAAATTCATTTTGCAACAATCTTGATTTGCAAAATTATCTACTAAGTAGAATGGTTGAAAATACTTCACTCATAAAGTTAAGGGCTTCTCATTATTTTAGAGATCTCATTATTTTTGGATGAATGTAGAAAAATAACTTTCCTTTCTTTGCTATCACTCTTCTCTTCCTGAAGTATTTTAATTTAAAATTTTCTCATAAAAGTAGGATGAAAATAACTCGAGGAAAAATATTGTTAACTCTCTCCATTTTCAATGAATCTTATAGGGATATTTATCTTTAACAAACAATTTTAAAAATATTTCAAGTGTCCTCATTGGCTTATATGATTTTTTTTTTTATTTCCAAAGAAGTGACTACATAAAAATATGAAACCCCAATTTTCGAAATCAGGGCGTAGGATCTAGGGCTCACAAGTGCAAGTGAAGGGGGGGAGGGAATGGAAGGGGTGAGGCCTCATGTAAGGTGGCACTTGTCGGGGCGGTCGTGCGTCCCGCAATGCCATTGACGTGATCACCTGTGCGCTCATTGGTGCCGAAAGAGATGCATCCGGAGAAATCTGCTCTTGTCGATGCGCCTCCAGGTATCTGTAGTGGGAGTCAGTAGGGTTGCTTCCAATTCGCCAAAGTCACCCTAAATTAAATCATAAGCCATTTACTGAAAGTATGCATAATCCTCCTTTTCCAAATGAATATTATCCAAAGAAAGGGTTGCGCACATCCTTTTTTAATTGTCATCAAAATCACATATTTTTAGTTCCTGAAATAAATTTTTTAACAACAATGCATATAAAATTTTAACGGGTAGCTAATAAAAATTTTAAAACTGAGGCATCGCAATAAAGATAGTAATAACATCAGATCTCATTTCTATAAATGGCTTTGATTCTATTATAAGACTTAATAATTCTACTGCAATAATAATTTTAGTTATCATTCATAGAGTTTTAGAAAATACATTTAATAGTTTTGCAATGCATCTCTTATTTAAATGCTCGTAATGAGTAGAAAGTGCCACATTCAGACTATTAAAGATGAAGTTCATTTTCGGATCTGGGAATTCGATTTCAGCTTCGTTAAATGACTCTAAATTTGGAAACTGCATTATACTGCTTAGTGAAAATTTTTTAATTTTATCCCATTTCTATTTATTTTTCAAGAGATAATCTAAGTTTTGCTGAAGAATAATAAAATTATATTAAAAGATGTTAAGAAACTAAGTAGTGATTTTTTCAATGTATCACTTATATATTTATATGTATATATATATATTGAATTCCATGATACCCATAAATTAAAGATCCACATTAGTGGCAAATTTGACTTCTTTTTCTACAATTTTTTTTTAAATATTTGTTACAAACAGGGCAAAAATTAAAATATAATTACTTAAAAGAGTGCTTAAGAAAATTTATGAGAATTAAAAATTTTTTTATCTCGTCCAAGCTTGATTCCTATTTAGTAAAATCTCATTATTTTTAGTTAAGAGTTAAAATCAAAAATAAATTATTAGTAAAAATATTCATTTGAAACAATTTTTTATTGTACTCCTCTAAAAGTCAATTTTTTAAGTATAAAGCTAAGCTTACAAATAAAATTCAAAAATATCAATTAGCTATCAATGCAGATTTTATATCATGTTGACCAGTAAATAAAGTAATACGCATAAAAAAATATTATGTTTTTTTTTTAAAACTACCTGTTTTAATTAATAAAGTTTTCGAATAAACTGCTGATTAATACATTTTAATAAGCAAACAATTAAATCAAAATAAAGTGAACTTCAATAAGCATTGAAATGCAAGTATGTAAAAATATCATTGAAAATGTCAATAACTAAAATATTCGTATAATGTAAAGAGAACAAAAGAAGAAAGAGATTTTCGGACCTGTACTTTAGTTCTTTCATTTGAAATGTCTTAAGGAGATTTCATAAAGCTTTTGTGTAACTATAAAGAAGTTAGAAATCTTTGTTGCAAATTTACAAACGCATACAACAAAAAATAAATCGTTAGTTTTAAAGTAACGAACACTTCATATTATAAAATCACGTTCGCATAACTAGGAGTACAAAGAAAGATGACAATACTAAAATTCGAATTTTCCTTTGGAGACGAGATGAAGGAAAAAAAGGAAGGCCCTACCCAAGCGCAAATTTATCCAATCACTCCCCCACCCCTGAGCATCGCAATAAAAACTCATCAATGATTTTAAAAAGCATCAAACTCTTATGAAGAAAAAAGAAATCGTCTCGATCAAAAAATAATCCTCTCGAGCGAGAAATTAATAACAATGAGACTTATGGAGTGGGGAGGAAGAGAAAAAATGCTGCTTCCCTACCCCATAGCATCTTTTACTTTGATCTGAATCAAAGAGGGTTCCTTGCTGATTTCGAGTGACACAAGTTTTGAAATAGAGTTTCTTAGTGTTGCCATCCGAAGAATGATTCACAATGGTAAAAATGAAAAAGAAGAGGAGAATTTGGGAATTTTTTAAGTAGGTACTCCAGGCAACAAAGATTGGATTTCTGGATCAGGAAAACAATGAAATCTTAGAACCGATTGATGTCTGCGGAATCCATCATCCGTGATGGAGGTTGTTTAATTTGTACGAAAAGTCATATTTAAAAAGAAATTTATCGAAGTCTTTCTTTGACAGTGAAACAGTGTTTTAGTAAGTAATCGTACGTTGTATTATTCTTCTTGTCTTGTCTTCTCTGCCGTTTTATTTTAATTTTGTTTAAAATTTTATTGATTATAAAGATTTTTCACTGTGTCAGTGCCTTTTTCAACAAATTTTGCTAAATATATATTGATTTGGTTATATTTATCAGGAATTATGCCCCTTCATTTAATATGAGCTCTAAATATACAATCAGAAATATACGAATTTGATCAACCAATAAAATTCATCTGAAGTAAATTTGGAAACAGAGATTTAAGTAAATAAAATTAAAATTCACCAAAAAGAATTAAATAAATGTATATATCCAATAAGTTAATTCAGAAGATTGCCAGCAATATCAAGAAAATTGTTGATAACTGAAAAGAAAATAGTTAAATTTTGAGACTTTATTGATGTAGCTTAAGAATTTTGTCACAAAATTTAGTTATTTATTTATTACATTTGGCTTTTAATGGAAATAAATTTTGAATTTATAAGGAATTAATTGATTATGAGTGCATTTTTTTATATTATACAGTATACCATATAAAGTTTGAATCAATGAAATATCTAATAACTTAATAAATGCAGCAAAAAAAAAATTAATAATAATAATAATAATAATGCAGATTTATTTTTTTAAGAATGAAGCTACACATTTATAGAAAAGCTCCTTTGATCTTTATTTTTATAGTGTTCGATAATAATCCTTGTGGTTCAAATACAGAAAATGTATTGATCATTAACTTTAACCGTAAAAAACATTCGAGCAAAAATAAGTGAAAACGGTAGAAGAGAAACGTGATATGGCAGGTGCCTTTGAATATTTCTGCTTCGATAATTCTGTTCAGAATTGTATTTTTGTCATACCTAGACACGTTCGCCTAGCTTTTACTCTTTAGCGGAAGCAACGCGATCATAAGAACGGGTCGCCATTATTTTGCGTCCCCGGGCGAAATCGAGATGAAACATTCGCCTCGGGCATAGTCCAGCATGCGGTTTTCACTGCTGAGCAACTTTGAGCTGACGCGCAACCGCATATTGGATCTGCTCTCCACTGTCAGAGATTGTAAGAGGTTGTGAAGATGTTCAATAGATAGAAGCAACCATATTTGGCAGTCTAGCTACTTTTTTGGCGATTTTTTTTTTTGTAAATAATGCTATTATTCACTATGTTTGAATCAAAATATATAAGAACACAACTTATTGTTAAATTAAATATTTAATGAATGGATCTGACCATAAAGTACGTTCTTTTTCACGCACACTTTGTAGTAAATGTTAAGTTAAATTGCTGAGAAACTTAAAATTATGTTCCCTTTCGATATTTTAGATAAATATATATTTTCCATAAAATCTAATTTTATGGAAAATTTTCTTTATGTTTTGTAATCAAAAACATTTATCAACCTTTTGTAAGTCTTTTAAATAACCTCTCAAAACAATTATAAAACTTCTCTTTATAAATTTATTTTTCTCTTTTGTAGGAACTGCAAAATAAATTATAATAAGCAATTTAATGAGTAAAATGTTTCGTTGTGCATGTTTTAAAGTCAAAAATACTAAAAAAATTTTTAAGTAATATACGATAAAAGTTTTAAAACGATAAATTTAAAACTGCGAAAAAGACATTGAACAGTTATTATTTTCCTAATATTGAAAATAAATTTTTATTATAAAATTTAGTGAGTTACTTAACGAACTCTCCAAATCTCTGGTTATACGATATTAATTTATTAAATACATAAATCCCACACATACATCAAGAGATGTAAAATATTTATTTTCTCCTAAAATTCTTCTGTCGCAAAACAAAAGTATGCCAAACCAGATTTCCTTCTTCTTAAAAGTTCATTTTCTTTCTTTTCTTTTATTCAATCATTATGCTCCACATAATTTTTCTCAATTTCCCCCCAAATAATAGTCTATGAAGCCATATTTTAGATAAATGTGTGCGAAACTTACTGATGGATGTAACACTCATTAAGATTATGATGCATAAATTCATATATTTTTCAAGATGTACTCATATCTTGAAAAGTATTACAGGAATTTATATTTTAGGTAAGATCCCACTTTATTAATGTTTTTAAAATGCAAGAAAAAGAGGTGTTTTCATTCCGTGTACACTTATTATTTTATTTAAATTCTTACATTATTACTCAATGGGTATCCATTAATATGAATATTTTGTTCTCAATGTAAAAATGTATTCAAACGTTTAACAAAAAAATCTAATTGCGAAAGTGAAACATACATAGACATCTGTCAGCTCAATTTGTTTTCGTTTTTTTTTTTTTTTTTTTTTTTTTTTTTGTTTATTCAAAAATTGTTTCTTTTGTTAAAAGCACAAGCTCTGCGATTTAAAAAAAATTCAATTTTATATGCAGGTGTTACTGAATGGTTACAAAAGTGTGTCAAGGAACAATGATAGAGTATCAGTTTCTATACTATTTGAGAAAAAACAAAAATGATTTAATTTCCTCTGACAGTTATGGATTAACTTATAGTCTATATGAAATATTATTTTTGAATCATTATTTTTTAAAATTTTATCTTCATTTATGTTATGAGTACAAGTTAATATAAAGCGTATTTTATTCTAAGGAAAATAGAGACATATGATCCCCATTTTGTAAGATACATCTTTCATGACTTCGCAGCTATGCAAATTTCCTCATAGTTCAATATTATTTTCGAACTGAGCAGAGTTTACCTTCTGTTCCTGTTGGCATTGTCTTTTTCACAAAAATATTTTCCACCGGTGTTGTTTTCTGAACTTTTATATAACTTTAACGCGATTTCAATACCTTTAATAACAATAAAAGAAGCAACAAAAAAAAAAAGTAAAGAAAACTGACTATTTTACTTCTGCTGTAAGACAAATATTCCAGGGCTAGAATATTAACAGATCAAGATAGTTTCCTATGATCAATTTGAGAATTTTTTTTTTAAATCTTAATGACTATTTTTGTCATCCTAAATATGTTTACAACTGACTCTCTTAGAGCGATAATTAGAAAGATCTTTGCACTCTTGCAAAAGAAGGCTGAAATATTAGACCATAGTTTAGTTGACCATAACTTGGAATCAGTTATATTGATCTAATGCTTACATAGGTATAATATTGCTGAAAAGTTGATGTAAAGTATCAATGTAACTATAATTATTTGATAGCTTATTTTTTATTTATTTATTATTATTGTTATTATTATTATTTTTTTGGTAATTATTTTTAAACATTGAACCTTGTTTGCTGATTTTAATTCTAATAAGACAATAAAATAGATACTAAGTTTTGCAAATTTAAATTGTAAATTTTTGATTTTCCACATTTTTTGATTCGTTATTTTTTTTTCTAGATTAATTAGGAATTATGAAGTTTAACATAAATTCCATAATTCCTTTCAATGTTGTGCATTTAGAGTTATATTCTTTTTTGAAAAGTTTTATAAATTATAAAAATTTTGTTTAAACTAACTTTAATTAAAATTTTTGTTCAAACTGATAAGACAGATTTCAGAATAATGATAGTCGCAATTAAAAAATTCACAGCATTTCTTGAAATTAAACATTAATAAGCAGATTTAAATTCAGGAATATTTTACATGATTAAATATATTTGCTGCATACAAGTAATCTGTAATGAATTCAACTATAGTAATAAACCCTAGAAAAATAAATTTTAGGAAAATAATTACTTCTACAAATTATAAAACGTAGACAAACACCACAACACTTTCATGACCACCTGCAAAGATTTCCGGTAAAGGGTCAGCCAATTTCGATAATAAAGGCACGAAATTAAATGGGAGAGATGGAGGTGAGAGTAATGGAACGAAGGCAACTGGCGGCGCGTGCCGCCGCTCTCCACCCGGTCGCTTGCAGCTGTCCCTCGCCCTCAGTGAAGCCACCTGCACCCGCACTGCTGACCTCCATAACGGAGGGATCGTTTGTTGTTACGAAGGGAGGATGTGCATCCCAGCTGATCTCCATGGAGTTTCTTCAGTGGGTGGGGAAGTCACTGGTATTGTCTTAAGTAATATAGGTCAGTCAAACGCACTTAAGCCCCTTCCTAAACCATTTGAAAAAAAATGTTAAGCAAGAATAAAATCGGAAACATTTAATTTGAGATTTCACAAAGAATCTGTGCTATCGAAAGGAATAATTTTCAAATACAAAAGATATCAATAAAAATCATCAAATTGTGAAATATTAATGAATATTTTTTTAAACAAAAAAATGAAATCTTGTAACTTTATTTATTTATTTTGAGGTGATTTTATTTTCATTTAGCCATTGTATGATAAGCAAATTATTATTATTATATTTCAATAAAATATCTTCTCATTTTCCAAATATATTTATTCTTAAAAGTTACAACCATTAAAGCTCTAAAGCAATTAAGATTTGATATTTAGATGAAGTTGTGTGTGCATCAAATTAAATATGAAACTTTTAAAATAAGAGGATGTGTGTTACTTTACAGAAAAAAAAAATTCCATTGAAATAATTCGCACTTTCTTTCTCTCATTGTTAATTCTTTCCCAGTATTGAAATTAAATGTTGTCCCTCACCATTTCCAACATCTTTATCAGAAGGACGAAAAACAAAATTTAGTGTCCATTTAAGCGAAATTATTCCCAAAAGACATAATTTGTTCATTTTGCACACTTGTTCTTGAATTGGCCTTGAACAGAACTACCATTACCACAAATAACTGATACTTTTCTTGAGAATTTTAAGCAACGTTTCTTACCGAAATTAAGAAGAAAAAGCACTTGAGAAGTGATACTCAGTTTTTTCACGTTTCAATTTAAATTTAAATCCACTTAAATTTAAGATAATTTTCGAAACTAAGACCAAAATGGATCACAGTGGTTCTTGATGTATCTGACTTCCAGACATCTTCTCTTGTACAGGGGGGAAAAAAACCCAAGAAAATAATGTACA
>JAPDSC010118925.1:46787-64610 GCA_026290005.1 Latrodectus geometricus
TATATATATATATATATATATATATATATATATATATGAGTGTTTTTAAACTTTAAACCATCCTTTAACAGAATGTTTAATATTTTTTAATTAATAGAATGTTTAAAAACCGACGTTAATAAATATCAATGTGTAAAAAGGTTATATAAAGGATATATATTGTTATGGGGAGAATAACAGTAAAGCTATAGGAAAACGGTAAGGAAAAAATGCAATCATCAGCAACTCAGATAATTATTACCAACTGTTATTTCAATGTCATTTTTTTCCACCATTCGAATCTTATCAGAGAAACATTATTTTTCGTTCGCTTAATCTGATGATGCATGTGTACCAATTTTTTCGCTTTCTCTACCGTAATCAATACATCGAAAGTTTCAAGGACACTACAACATGGTGAATGACCTGCTGGGCTGATTAGACGTGAACATGGGTACACTTGACTTTTATCTCCCGCACGTGGAGATGGTCTATTAAAGCTCCTAAACTCAGTAACGGTGTCAATCTGTCTTGAAAAAGATGCATTTTTCTGCTCCTGGTCACTATCACGAGCTCTAGAATCTTTATCGACAGTTCAAAGTTCCCTTCGCTTTCTTTCAACGTCTCTTTTGCTAAATATTGACCTTGACGGCTTTCAAAATTTACTCCTAATTTTTCTGAGCGCACTTATTTATACAGCACTTATACTTAAGGGCTGTCTTACTTAATGTTGCTATATTAGCTCTTTTTATTTCTGATTCTCTATTTCTTAATACATTGATATTAAACCAGATGTATTTTAAGTACTTTATGCAATTACTGAAAAGGGTAAGTAATCAATGTGCCACAAATTTTTTATTTCAAGATGTCTCACAAACAAATAAGTAATTGTTCTAAAATTTTTAAATGGGGCACATAAACTCATTTCAATTTTGTGGTAAGAGCACTTCAGAAAAGAATATTCTCCGATTCAATTCTGTATATTTTGAAAAACAATAAATGGATGTTGTTTTATGCTTGTTTTTCTATCGGTGTTGGTACTTGAAATGTTTTGGAAATTTTATTCCTACAAAGATGCTCTTATGACTTAAAAACGTTGAAAATCATAAATTAGACGTTGGCAAGGTAAAAATTTCTGTTTGGTAAAGAATTCTAGAGAAGGTTAAAATCTAATTTAATCGGTCATGCAACTGAAGAAAAGGAATTTGTCCATGTCTATAATATCTATAAAAACATTATCATTACATCAAAAATTATCCTTTAGGAGGAGCCAGAGTGATCGTATTTCACGAAGATGTTTGAAGAAGCGAATTATTCCATTGGGATCCACAAAGGGATATTTGTGATATATTGAAACTTAATGATAAATAAATCATTGAAAACTCTTCATGCTCAGAAACCATCAATTTAAATTAGGAATGCAATTTCTCTCCATTCTTATGAAATTATTCTTTAGAATATAAATATTTTAATGAAACTGAAATAAGCACAGCTGAAGTTGATTTATTTAATTTTCGGTATCGATAGACTTAGCCGAAAGCAAATCAAACAATAGGAGCATAAAATTAAAGCGTAAATTAAATTTTCCAGGAAATTCCACTTCCACAAAAGATGTGAATTTCATATTTAACCGCAGGCAGATTTGTTTTCGTAACATAACACATCTAAATCCCCTTCACTCAATCAAACAGCATTGAAATTTCTAAACTTGACTCTGTACTTTTTTCCCTTTCTTTATCTTTTAATATATTCATGCAACATTTGCTTTAATGAACGCATTAATTTTTCTTTTTACAAAATTTAGAAAGTGTGCAAAGTTTCTTTTTTTTCCCCCTAAAATACTCGGTGGACATAAAGCCCTTTCTAGCGAAAGAGACGACACTATGTAAATATCGCAAAGCGAACTTCCAAAAGAGAGAGATTTGGAGCAGGGGGAGGGAATGTAATTTAAGAGAGAATAAAAAGATCCGTGTGTATATTATCGAGAAGTTGGCAAACGCGCTGCTTTGTAGAGAAAGTCTACAGCAGCGATGCGTTAAAGATAAAATCTTCGATTTCGGCGCCATCCATGCCAGGGCGAGCAATAATATATCAAACATTTCGTCGCCGATGGATAAATTCTCTTGGGGAATTCGCCATTATTCGACGTGTTCCTTTCAAACGAGACTACCGAGATGAGTTGAGATGTCGGGCGCGAGAAGCTCAATCGTCGTGTGTTTAGTCGGCTTTTCAGCAGGTTCAGGCGAGCATGAACATCGGAGAGCAAATATTAGCCCAAATTGATCAAAGCCCACTTCTGTCGCTGCTGCAGTACGCTTACCCATTATATTAAAGAGCCGTGTCTTTTGTGAAGGACCTGTTCGCGTTCAGTGTTTACAGGCTTGGAAATAAACCCAAAGTTCACCTTCGTTTGAAAGGCAGCACTTGGCTTCCAGCAGACCACGTGATCCGACTCCTATTCAAGCAGCTGATTTTCTCTTTTTAGAGCTCGATTTCATTGAATTCCTGGCTGTCTTTATTCTCCCCCTTTTTTCTATCTTCCTCCCCCATTTATTTCCTCTTCATTTTGACCCTATTATTAACAGATAAAAAATGTATATAGATGGATGTTAAGAGCAATAGCAATCCTTTTCTAAATTAGAATTAATTTTAACTTCTTCGTAGAAATCTGATGAATAGTGTGAAAATGATTTCAAGAGTGCTAATGTCTGCTCTTAATATTTAAGTTTCTTCTTTTCGTGTACTTAAAAGATGTGTTATTCAGGAAAATCAAAATTCTTAGGAATTGCTATTGTAGTGACAGCATTTAGATTGTTATGTAAACATAGACGTATTAAAGTATATATAATTTCTATTTGAGCAATAAAATTGCATTTATAAGGAATTATTGAACTTTGAAATTAGTATAATTATTTAAAACACAAATCACGACACAGATCACAAACTTTCATTAAAAGTGCTATTATTTCTTTTTCTCCGAGTTATCTAAATATTTAATAGTTAGGAATTAGCCATAAAATTATATTAAACAAATATAATATTCACAATTAAATATAGAGGTATTAAACAAAACTTTTATTAATACAATATATTAAAAATAACAAATTTAACGTTAAATTTATTAAAAAAATAGTAAACAAATGATATTATTTTTATGTGTAAATAAATAGGTTGTTAGGTTAATTAAATTTAGGTTAAGTTAAATTATATAACAGATTTTAACATAATAAATTATGTTATAAGCAAAATCTGCTATTATAAGAAAAACACTTTTGATAGAAAGCAATCTAGAAAGTTCTGGAAGTAAAATTACAAGCTTTACACAGTAGCTTACTTTTAAAATTAAATGGAAAATACTTGCTTGTGTAATGGGTAATTAAATACATAAGTTTTTATTCAACCATAAAATAATGAAAAATGCCATTCTGTTTCTATACTAAAAAAACTGCATGATGAGCTTATTTATAATCTTAATATTCTATTATAACTTCTTTTGTTTTATTGGTTTATGAATCAAAATATAGCCTCTCTCACCACGCACTCTGTGGTAATTTCATTGGACAAGAAAATTCCATGTTTGAAAATAATGAAATAACAAGAGCTTCATGCCACTTTCCGTAAGCTCAGCAAAGTGAAAGAGCAGTGATCGCATTCTGCTTTACTGAATTTTCTGGAACTCTGTGGGTTGGAGAAGTGTCTACGTTAATATGCGACATCCAAAGTCCTTTAAGCTGGTGTAGAAGCGGATATGTAGAGGAGGCATGACCTCCTCACATGACAGTGGCTCAGAATTGCAGGTCGTTTGATGATAAACAAAAGTACAGATCATGGCTCGCCTACATAGTCAATTAACAAGTTATGAATGATAAAATTCTATTTCCAACTTGAATACTCAAATTTTTATTTGCGAAATATGAACTTGGGATTATATACCAGAAAGCAATCGATTTGAATCAGATTAAAGCAGTATTCAACTGTTAAGATAATGGCATAAAGATGCATTAATGACATTTATTTATAATGAATCTTAATATAAGACTGATTAATTTTAACAATTAATCTTTCTGTAAGACTTCAACTGCAGGTTTTAAAGTTGTGTTGTCTTTAATCCTAAGCTGAAGAATTCTTAATTTCCTTACTTGGTCAAACGGATATACGTTTTACCCATCCAATTAGTATAATAATATCATATTCAAGTAATAAGTAAATTTTTGAGATTAATTTCTCTTGACAGATGACTTTTTTGAAGTGATACAACTTTATAATGTTATTGCTTACTTATTAAATTACAAAAATATAAATACCTCTTTAAAAATATATTTGATTACTTGTAAAAGAACCCATAATTGTACTCAATAGTAGACTAGTTATCAATAGCCAAAATTTTGTGATTTTTAATCATCATTGGTGGAAGAGAACAGCTGAACTCGCACGTTCCTATTTATATCATGCCGAGGGACAGAAAAAAAAGGCGTGAATCATTCTCTTTCAGCATAATAGTGACAAGTTTCTTTTAAATAGAGTGCTTTTTCCCTTTATTCCATAATTGGTGTTTGAACTTCATAATTATAGTAATGGTGGTGGCAAAAAGAAATGCAGGATACCTATTCTCAAATACCAATTAGGTTGAAATGAACCATTTAATTTATGACTTCATTCCTCATAAACAATGTTTTTGGTGGTCATTTAGGCTCACTAGTGTACAGACTTTTGTATGGGGGAAGTCTCAAGCTCCAATTGTCATTATTACTCTGTTTTCTGAACATACATGTGTCAGAGTTGAAAATTTACAGAAATTTTCAGCTTGTGAATGTTGATTGTTTTATTGCTTATTGTGGATCATTTTTTTCCTTTAAATTTTACACTATTTTCAGAAAAATGTTCTTTTCAAAATTTCCTTTTATTTCATGTGATGCTACTTTCGTCGATATGCTTTATTCTTCCGTCATGCATTATGTAGCATTCGCAAACAATCTAATGTGTGGAAATAAAGTGTTATTTTACATATTAAGACCACACCCCATTCCTCATAAACAATGTTTTTGAAGTGGCTCTCTCCGGAATTTGTGGAGGAACATCTCTCGAATCCCTTTCTTCTCATCCCGACTCCTCCCCATGACGTCACTGCGAGCTCCGCCTACATCTCCTGGCAACCCCTCAATATCTTTATCAATCTTCAGGTGAATCGAAGATGGAGCAGAAGCGTACATAAGTGATTGTAATTCGTCACCCACTCCTCACTTTTCTTTATTATTTCGAGACGGTAGCGCCACGGGCGGCCGAAGCTCTCGTTTCCAAACGATAAAAATTTTTCCTTTCCTTTCAACGGCTAAGTTACTAGAAAGTTAACGGGACATGCCAGTGCTCGCTTCGAAACAGAAGGTAAACATTCCATCGATTGATTTAAACCCATTTTTCTTAATAACACCATGAAAAAAAATTACAGAAGTGTTCTTATTTCATTCCAGAATCCCGAAAAATCTCTATGCGTAATATTTGAATATATTGCTTTTATAAACAATATCAATATCGTTTTCTTAAACAAGTAATTTAGCTAATATTAATTTTCTATTTATTGCATAAGGATGCTCCCTAAATTAACAATTCGCGTGTCTAAGTATATGTAAATTCACTTCTGTAATATGTTCACATTGTTGAAAAATTTCTTCATCTAGAATAAATAAAATAAATTATCGCGAATATAATACATTTGTATATTATAATAATAGGGTATTGATTTAATAGTATAGGTTGTATATATATAAGAATTATACAATAACATACTTTTTCTTGGGAGAAAAAAATTAGTTTAGCATACAGTTTTTAATTTTGAAAATATGTCTTGTACTTTATGAAAAAAAAAATTTTTTTTTAATATTACATCATTGAAATGTTTCTTCAATAATAGTCACACCCAGATATCTGAATTTTTCATGCGTTTTGTATTATTAATAAAATATTAAGTATCATATCATTAATATGAAAAGTTGTCTCTTACGAACGTGTAATCTTTCTTCTCAGACTATGGAAGATGTTGGGTGGAATCTCAATGACATCCGCGAAGAGGAGATAGACCAGCTAGCTGTCTACAGGGTCCAGGATTTGGCAGTGGAACCCAGCGACACCCGAAAAAGAGCTGAAGCCTCTTTACCCAGGAATCTAGAACTCAGGACTCAGCCAGAGACAAACGTAAGATACTTCACTTAACTGTCTCGAAAGCTTTCATTTTTTTTGCTTTATAGACTTTAGGTGTAACTTTATGGGTTACACCTCCTAGATAGAATATACTTCTCTAATTTATATATTTTAAAATATAAATTAGCGTAGATTAACTAATAAACCTCTTTAATCTAAGATTTTAGATATAGCTTCATGCGTCACAAATGCTTAAAATTCGCCTGTATAAGGAATAGTTCGTTAATCTAAGTCTGAGAAAACATAAATTAGCATACTATGTTCGATAACCATGCTTAATTTTCATCCTATCACGATTATATCATTATTAAAACAGTTCATTTCAGTGGTTAATAAACTGTAACTTAAAAAAAAATCGTCATTTGCATATAAAAATGTTTTAAACAATGGAACTAATTATTTTCGTGTTTATTTTTTCTATTTTAAAATTTCTTTTAAATATGTGATCAAGTAATAGTTTTTCCTATGCATAAGAACATCAAAAAACATGAGAAACAAATAAAAACATGGACATCAAAAAACATGAGAAATATACACATTTTAGAACGCTTAAGAGTTAAAATATTTGAACAGAAATTACAAAGAATAGCATCAAAAATTCTCTCAACAAGTTTATGAAATGATTAAGCAAGGTTTCAACAGCGTTAACAACGTAACTCTTAAGAGTTTTGTTATCGAATTCGATTATTTAAAAGCATTCAGTTTAAAATAATCGGTATCAACATCAAAATTATATAAAAAAATATTTACTTTTTTGATTGTCATTTAAGTAAAATGCGATACTTAGTAGTTTTTAAAAAATAAAAATACTCTTTCCATTGTTTATAATTATAATTACTATAAATTTTATTGAATTCAACAACTTCATTAACACTTTCTATAAATAATTTACTTTTCTTAGTTATATTGAATCTTTTCAAACAACTTTGAAAACAATCATTCTTATGATTGCTGTTTTGTTTGCAATTTATAGTACTTTTTCAAATTAAACTTTATGATAGCTTAAAAAATACTATTATTTTAAACTTTACAATATTTAAATTGTATGACATTTTTCTGCTGAAATTTTTTTAAACCATACATTATTACATCTAATCCTAAAGTTTTGAATGAATAAATCTTAAAAATAATTTAAAATAGAAAAGAAACTAAATAAACAGCTGTGTGTATGGGTCTATGTTACTTTTATGTGATTAATGCCGGAATTTTATCGAGCAATTTTCAAAAATTTTTAATTTCTTAAAGGAAAATCGTTTTATGCATGTTTATGAAGTTCATATTAATCTTTCTCAAATAATTTTGATTTCAATGTACTGTCAATTAACAAAAATGTGCCATTTGAAGTTGAGGAAACTAATAAAAATTAGTTCATTCGATTTTTATGGGAGAATTATAGTTTATATTTAAAATCCTCATTTTAGTACTGAAGATACATATTTACTCTAACAGAATCATTATAATTGCAAAGATCAACCTGAAAATATTTTAATAGAAAATATTCAGTACTTCTTATTTTTGCCTTCTCCAGCATAAAATGCAACAGCTATAACTCCATCAACAAATTGATACGCTGGTTAGGGGGAAAGAATTGGTCCCATAATGCAGAGTCAAGGTCAAGGTCGAGCTCTCTCTCATCTGCGTGGCAACGCATCTCGGTTCTAATTCCGATAAGCCCATGTTGCGCTCTATAATAGACGTAATTGTCCTCTATCTTGTGCGCTTGTATCGAAAGGTTTCATTTTATCAGTTTTTGATTTTTTTAAAGGAATTCTCTTTCTTCTCCTTTCATCTCTATTGATGAATTTTAAATAGAACTGCTTATGTTAGCGTGATCTAAAAGCACGTGGGTGGGAAATTTTAAATTGACGCATTTAAAATTTTAAAATTAATTTGTGTAATAAAGAATAAATATCCAAAATCATTATACCACTTACTTCATTCTCTTAGCTGTCACAGTAAGTTGAGATGTTTTCACATCATTCTTAGCATGCGAAAGAAATTCGATTCACTATTAACCGTAAAATTATCCGATTTAAAAAAATTCCCAAGATTCATGAATATAAATACAAAATATTTTGTATTTATATTCATGTAATGTTTAAAGCTAATGATGCATTTTCAACATCTATTGTGACTAGCTTAAAAACAGCTATTAATATTCCGTCTTAAAATACACAGGTGTACATAATGTACACTTAAAATACACGGCTTTTGTTATAAAAACAACGCCGGCTACATCTGAAAATTATCTATGACAATATCCTCAAGAATAAAGCATAACAGAAAAACAATTAGAAGGTTTACAGACGCGCAGAGAACACAATAAATAATATTAAATTCTAGAATGCATTTCACTATGTCACTTCATAGCAACTGAAGTACCACTTAAAGTTAATTGTTCTAGTTGCTATTCGATAGAAACTGAATTTTTGTTGCCACTAGAATCAGTTTGATAAAATAATTAAGTTAGAAACATTCTTTAAATTGTGATGGTTTATTCGAATTTAAAATAATTTTTATTCGTATTCATTTAAAGTAGTTCACAACTGTACAACATAAAATTAATTCAAATTTCGTAATTAATTTTATGTTGCACAGTAGTGAATGTTACAGTTAGTCACAGTAGTACTGTCACAGTTAATGAAATCCAAAATTCTCAGAAGAACTAAAGGGAACGCGGATTGCATAATCCGGAAAATATTTCACTCAGATAGCTTAAAAATTAATCCAGTGTAGTTACATTAAATATATTCAGGAGGTTTTTTACTTGATCTGTCATTACCACCACTGTTGGCATTTCTCGTCATTTCTTCTAAAAGAAACAAGAAGTTATGAAAAAATTTTCGAAATCAATTTTATTCTCCTAAATAAAATTTTTTTTCATCCGATCCAATTATTTATTTATTTATTTTTTTGTTTTTTGAATATATAGTTTGTCATCATCATCAGTAGTTTGACAGTCCTGGGTGGACCCTGACTTTTTCAAGAAGGCCGTGATTTTTTAATAATATATATATTCATAAAATGTTAATTAACATTAAAATTAAACGTTTTTTTATCACATTTTCTAACATTTCTATATGAACTAAAGATCATAGGTATAGGAAAATCACGGTTACAATTGCTTCGGACAATCAAGAATTAATTATATAATCTTAACATACATTATTAAATTCTATATTTATATTAGTTAACTCGTTGTTAAAAATGTAATATTTATTCTAAAAACTCTTGATAATTCATATAGTTATTTCTTTCGAAATAGAATTTTGTTTATTTTTTAATGTACGTAAAAGTTTTTAAGAGTTGCAGAATTGCTGATGTCTTTAGTTCTTCTATTGGAAAACTCTTAATTCCCCAATTTAAAATGACCTTAAAATATCACCTTAGAGAGCATTTTTTTTTTTTTCGTGTGTGTGCTGTGCGTAGGCGTTTTTATGTACTTCTAGTTATTGAGCATCGTAAACTTGTTTGTTTGCTTTATGTAACAGTAACATAGCAGTTTTATATTGTTTCAAATTTTTATTATAAATCAAATAGAACTGGTCATCACATAGATTTTCTTTTACTTTTAAAATAAAAAAAATGTTTCATAACATAATCAATTTTTTTAAATAAAAAAGATATATTTTCCCTGATTGTTTGTGTACTGAATATTTTAAAAACATTTTTGGTTAAAAATTACCTGAATTATTTTTGAAAAATACTCTGACACATATATTGCTTAAGTAAACTCTTGAAGACTAATTAGAATTATCATATTTATGTTCATCTTTATCCAGCACTCCATCTCATGTCGTTTTTTTAATATTTTTATTTTTTAATGAGGTAAAATTGATTTTTTATTTATTTAAGTAAATAATCACTCATTTTCAAGATAAATTCCATATTTATCTTAAAATTATTTCAACCTTTGTACAACCTCTCAAAATTACTCACATAAAAATAATTTTCGTAGTACTTCTTTTTACCAAAATAGTTATTGATAAAAAGTGTGTTTCACAATTAATGAAAATTCGCGACGATTAGAAACTAGACATCTTATCTATAGCCTTGATTTTTCTCCCTAAATTTGATAAGATGCAACAGGTCGTTGACTTTTGAAAATAAATGGATATCTGTATAAACTGTGGATTACAATAAATGTTTTTGTATCTTTGCCCTTTAAAATAACTTGATTTGTTTATCAGAAGTAGGACCTTTTTTCCGAAAGAAATAGATAAAAAAAATATCTAAACACAATGATAATATAGGTTACTAAGTTATGTCACGTCACGAAAATTATAACTATGCAAAATTTTTAACGAATGTCATCTATATATTAGTGCATGTTGTATTAAAATTCCATAAATGTAGACACAAAAAAAATATATTAATAACAATAAAAATACATACTATTTTATCCTGATGTACATTTCTTAAATGTTTGAAAATTTTCAAAAAAAAAGTTCTATCAAGGTACATAATAATTTTGTGAAAGAAGCTGTATACTTACTTCTTCGCTTATTACATACATATATAACAAAGGTAATATACATATATATATATATATATATATTACCTATGGAAATTAAAAAGGAAAAATTTTATCTTCGAATATATTTTACTAAGTTAAAAATTAACGATAAATAACATATGGTAGAAGTAAATGCCATTTATATAATATTAAATGAAATTAAACAAAAGAGCTGCTACAAACTGATAAAATTGTAAAATACTTAAGGTAATGTATTTATAGAAATATATGCGAAATATAAGACTCCAATATTGAAAAGAAAGTCTTTAGCATCGAGTTAAAGAGAGGAATTATATAGAATCCTATTATTTAATTATTTATATATTTCATTTAGTTTAAATATCTTCAACTTAATTGAAAATTAAATCGAAAGTTTACTTTTAATATATGTTTTTTTTTAATTTGAATTTAACATGGAAAAATATTGAAATATTTTGAACATTATTTTTGCCATGCTCACTTAATTTAAATAACGTAAATGAAAATGAAGAAACATTTCATTTACTTTTTTAGGTCACTGGTATATGGGCAACAGACTATATTCCGAAAGGGACAAGATTCGGTCCATTCGTTGGCGAGCGATATTATGCTTCGGAAGTCAATCACGTCACAAGCAAAAAGTTCTTTTGGAGAGTAAGTATCACAGTACTCACACTTTTAACCCTTGCATATTAATGTAATTAATTTTTACTTATCTTGTAAATGGAAGATATATAAAAAAATATTATCATGAAAATTTTAATTGTTTACTTAAAAAAATTAATTATAAAAATTTCTGTTTATATATATATATATATATATATATATATATATATACACCGAAACTTTTATAGAGTTTTAACCCTAACTAACCTAAAGTTAGCTTTTGCTTTCAAAACACATATTTTATTAAAATAAGTTGAAATTTCTTTCGTTTCGATTTAAAACAAACTTATTTAGCAAACGATGCCATAAAAATAAGAATATTCAATCTAGTTCTGACGTTTGGTTTGGTTTTTGCAGATATACCAGAATGAGCACGATTACTATTATATCGATGGATTTGATGTTGGAAAGTCCAACTGGATGCGTTACGTCCGCCCTGCTGTCCATACAGCTGAACAAAACTTAGTCGCTTGCCAAGTGCAAGGAGAAATCTACTTTTATACTTTTAAAAGAATTTTACCGAACCAAGAACTTCTGGTGTGGTACAGCAATGAGTATGCGAAACGACTTCAAGCTGCTGTGGACACTAGAAACGGAATACGTAAGTAGTTTCAAATATCTGTCTTACTGAATTGTAATACAAAGTAGTTCTATAGGTTGGTAACAATAGGTAGTTCTATAAATATCAATATTTTTAACTTATCTTCTATCTGGTATTTATTAGAAAATTGCATCTATTTCTCAGAATCTGGTACTATTTGAAAGTAGGCAACATCGTATGTGCAATTTACGTCGGACATATGAAAGATATTTTTCAAATACCTTGGGAATTTAACAATAACTATCGTTCTAGACTTTAGTTTATTGGTATATATAAAAATTAAAGATGCGTATAAGTTTAATATATTGATAATTAAAAAAATTTGTATTAAAGAAAAATAATTATCACGCAATTAATGAATTTTACAACTGTTTAATTTAAGATTCATAGGTATGATATGTTAATTTTTATGTGATTCACATCGTTATGGTTGCTTCCGTAAGCTATTAAATTGAAAATTTGTCAAAACTTGCAAATAGCTATAATTTTAAAAATTGAGTTGTTTCAATATCGTGATTGTTTCGATATTGGTAAATGAAAGTAACTCGATTATTAAATAAAATGAAAGTCATTAAAAATTATTCAACTTTAAATTCCTGTTTAAAAAAGTTTGGTTTTGTGCTGACAACAAATGAATAAAAATTAAATTTTCTTGTGGTTGGCAATTAGAACTATTTGTGAGGAGGCGCTAGGTAATTTATGATGAGGAGAACTCATGAAGTGAAATACAGCCAGGAACTGGTTTTTGGGCTGCAGCAAAGGGAAGCCTGTCGGGTAGAAGAGGTTCGAGACGCCGGGAGTTGCCTGGGGAGCGAATCCTGACGAGGGACTGGACGTGAGGAGATCAGCGGTTACAAGAGAATATGGTGTAACTGCGAACGAATATAGACGATAGATTCCACTGGAGCTGAGACATATTGGCGTTTTCTGGAGAAAACACCAGGTGGTACAGTTCGTCTAAATGATTTCTTTGACTAAACAGTCCTGTCTAATAAGTTCCAGGGTTCCTGGTTGTCCGGTTCTGTAGTAAGCCTAACAACTTCCCACGTGGATTACCCATGCGTCTCCAGATAAGTAATTCCCTCGTCGGTAACTCGGGACATTCTTTCTTGTAATATAATTAGTATCGTAAAAAGCATTTAATTTCATTTTTTGAATACAATTGTGTTTTAGTAATTAGTATCAAATATTGCTAATAATGATGAGATCGATCTCCGGAATTGAACTTGGTCATGTTGTTTATGTTATGTATATTATTCTAAATTAATATTGATAATAAACGTTATTAATGAGTATGAACCTGGGATTTTATTAAGTGTCTACTGTAAGCATTGTTTATTTACTAAATTATAATAAGTTAAAGTGTATAATCTAAAGACACCTAGTACAGTTTTAAAATCTTTAGATTTATTAAAAATTACTGCCTTAAAAATGGGGGGTTACTTTGTATTTTTAAACAAATATTTGAGATTCATTATCTTTTTAGGATTCAACCTGATTCAAAAAACGGTGTTATGCTCAGTGTGTAGAAAAGTTATTTTCAAAATGAACTTGTTAGAAATATGCATAATTTTAGGAAATTTGTAGCGGAAAAATAAATCTTAGAAATAAATCTTAGCATAAACATAATTATATATGTAGGTTATTGGATTTCCAGAATTCAAAAATGTTTTATAACCGTACTCCTTTAAACTGTCTTAAATGAAAAGTAACACAAATTATTTTATTTTCCAGGTATTCAACTGAGCCCACCTTCTGAACCATTTGGAACAATGACACAAGATTCTAAGCGTTATTATTACGAATCACACCAGCAAATAGATATTCTCACCCCACCGGAAGACAGTAGTGACAGTGATACCGACAATGCAGTTCTTGATTATAGTGTGAAAAAAGTTACCATATCCACCGAAGTTGCCAGGACAAAAAGGTTTTCCGAAGATGAAAATGAAAAATCTGATGAAATTATGGACGAAAAGACATATTCCAGGAATGAATATTACAAGTTAAAGTTTAAGTATGCTCTTACAAGCAGTTACAAAAGTGCAAACTCTCAGAAGGAGGAAGACAGCAAATTGATGATTGTCGACGAAATTACAGAAGAAGAAACAAATGAGATGTCAATCAGTCATGAAAAAGAACAAGAAGCTGATAGTTCCTCTCAAAATGAAAATGAAAGGCAGTATTCCGCTCCTCAACCCAGCAGTCCTAAGTGTGCAAATGCTGTTACATTTTCCGACGATACTTATAAGAAACAAGGATTCTCTTACGAGACTAAAAACTCTGCCTTCGTGTCATATGACAGCACAATTCAGAAGATTGGCAGTGAATACGCAGGATCTGAACCACCGACTATACTCGAAAATCTACTTATCAACCGCGAAAATTCTTCTTTGAGATGTAATTCTGACGTCACGTCTTCAATGCAGATTTTACGCGAATTCCACGTCAACGACTCTGCAAAAGATCCTCTGAGAATTTCGATTCCTCGCAATTCAGAACCAAGTCCTGATACGTCACCACAATACGCGAAGAGTTTTCCTAGATTCAAAAATGGATTTCCTTTTGTAAATACAGGGAGATACAACCACGAAAGGAACAGTCCTGATTCCACCGATAAAAGTCACGTGTCTCACAGTCCTAATCAAATGCCATTTAACATTCCTACCCCACCTGAAAGCTTTCTTTATGGTAATAATACGTCAATATTCTCAGCAGCTCAATTCAATATGCTCACATACCATTTCTCCGACAGAATGCACTCATCTTTACCTGCATCATTCCCACCTACACAATTGTCAGAATATGCCACTCAATTAGGCCTTCCTCACCACCCTGCAGCTCGACATCAGTTGGCATTAATGAATCATCCAGCTGGACACCCAGAAGCTCAGAACGGCAACTTCCTCAATTCAAACTTGCATTCCTCTAATACAGACAGATTGCATTCTATTCGATCGAATTCCCCTTCTTTGCACGGCAGAGGTTATCGATCTCTGCCTTATCCACTGAAGAAGAAAGATGGAAAAATGCACTACGAGTGTAATGTCTGCAGAAAATCCTTCGGACAATTGTCAAATCTCAAAGTACATTTACGGACACATTCTGGAGAAAGGCCATTTAAATGTAACGTGTGTGAGAAAAGTTTCACTCAACTGGCACATTTACAGAAACATCACTTAGTTCATACTGGGGAGAAGCCTCACAAATGTGAAGTCTGCCATAAGAAATTCAGTAGCACAAGCAACCTCAAAACCCATCTTCGTCTTCACAATGGACAGAAACCGTACGCCTGTGATCTTTGCCCTGCAAAGTTCACTCAGTTTGTTCACCTGAAGCTTCACAAGCGACTGCATACAAATGAAAGACCATACACTTGCCAAACATGTAATAAAAAGTACATCAGTGCGTCTGGTCTACGCACTCACTGGAAGACAACATCTTGTCAACCAAATAGCATCTTTTTGCGAGGTACAAACGGTCATCATTATGATTTCCCCATGACTGACGTAAGTGATAACGATTCAAGATCACCGCCAGCTGGATTACCAATCAATGTACCAGCTTTTCATCCCAACTCAGACAATGCCAGAAATTTCTATAATAGCATAAAGATGTCTACGTACACAGATATGATTGGCTCTCCACCTCTCTCCAATGCGTCATCTCACGATTCATACATTTCCCAAAGATCAACACATGAATCCACATATTCAGTGAGTGAACCTAGTTCTCCAGAAGATGGCGTTTCGAAGTGTCCACCAGTCAGAGAGCTGGCACATCACTTGAGGGCCAAGTAACTTTTCGTTGTGCTCCAATCAAACTGTGGCGAACTGAATTATTTTGTGTTCTATCTCTAGCTCAAGTACTTTTAAGTTCTGCTATTAGAGAAGTTATTTAGCAATGTCAAAAATATGCATTGTCTTTGAAAAAGTATCTTTAGTAGTAAGAAACTAAAATTTAATTTAGCCCCTTATCTAATTGTTAAATTTATTTAATTAGTGCTGTTGGTTATTGCCTTTTATAGATGATATGCAAAAAATTGGCTTAGCAAATCCCTTGTGTAACCTTCTCTGTGCACCTTCTGTATATACAAATGAACTAGATCTCAGAAAGGGAGAGTGATAGAGTCATTATTGTACCTAAATTATTATGTAAATTTCAAGTTGTAAACTGTAAATATTATCTAGGTTTGTGTGAAACCTAAACTATGATACAATGCAACGCTTTGTGATTCCATTATTCAGAGGAAATACTGTGTAAACAAATTGGTGTGCATAGAAATTTTTAAGTCTCTGATAGTGTAAATATGTTATATTATTTAATTTATTTTGTGCTGTCCAAAATCAAAGATTTATTATTTGTAAGTATTTATAATTACAACTATCTATTTTGATTCACACTACTATCTCTTTGTTCCTGGTATCATTGAATTGTTAAAGTAAGAGTTTATTTCAATCATTTCTTACCATAAAAATTTTCATTTGAAGCTTGAAATATAATTTTGTAATACATTTTTCATTTCCTAATTTTTTAATCGATAGCCACTTTTTTAATTAAAAGTTATTAACAATATGAATAAATCACAAGTTTTACTTAAAATGAAATGAATATCAAATTAAAAAAAACTAATCTGTTTAATTAACTAATTGTGTAATAATAAATTGATTTTTGAGAACTTTACGGGTATTGTACACACTTCAAAGAGAGGTATTATATTTATGAGTTTTCGTTGGAAGTAGAAAACGAACTTTTTCAAATCAAACTTATTTAGTTGTTGATCTATTTGTTATTTTAAGAGATCTAAAGAAGATATTTTTAGTTATACCTTTATGTATCCTACAAATATATACGTGTCTATTTTACAAAATCAAAATATCTATTTTTTGTAGCTATTTAAAAAATTTCTTGCGGATTGATCTGGATATTACATTATATAGCATAACTCCGTAAGAGAACACTAATTTTTATAAGTTAAATTTTAATTTCTCGAAATCTATTGCAAATTTTTACATTTTCTGTCTATTGAAAAGGTATTTTCATTATTACTTAACGTTATTTTTTATTGTAATAACTCAATACTGATAGCATACAAAATATATACACACTAAAAAATCAAGAACTAAAAATTATTTATTAATTTTAAATTAAACACATAATAGCAGTTTCAGACATTAAAAAATTACTTTCTTTTACGCAAATGTTTTACATAAAAAATTCATTCTTTGGTTTTTTAATTAGCAAATAGTAATCAATCAGTGTTCTATTTCTAAAATTTATATTGTAATGTTATTTTTCAGTTATAATGTTCTTAAATTGCAATTGCATTGTATAAAAAAATGTTGTTAAAAATTGTATAAAATATTATAACTTGTTTTTAAAAAATGGCAATTTTTCTCACTATTTTCTTCCAAAGAAATATGTACAATTACTATCTCCGTTCTTCATATTGCATTTGACACAGTTTGCATTCCTCTAATAAAATGCAATACAAAAAATAAATTTGTCGTATTTTTTTCTATCTTTTACACAAACAACTTGTAATTAATGTTTTATGTATTTTAATCCTTGATTTAAAAAATTTAATTTCTATGAAATTTTCAATTACAGTAATATGGTTTTTTTTTTTATACATTTTGATTAATTTTATATTTTAAATGCTTAAGTGCGCTAAATTCTACTATCCGGTGCTGGTGCTAAATGTGAGAAACCAATTTCTACATATTGACATTCGTGGTTTTAAGTTGGGGAAATATTATAATAGTTGACAATGCGAAAGTAAATATCGTTATCGTACTAAACACGAACCAGGAGTACATTATTAAATCTATATATTTGTAACTAAAAAATTATTTATATAATTTAATGAATGCAGTATTTAAAGGTT